>JAAAKG020212570.1:0-22421 GCA_010014905.2 Druon quercuslanigerum | reverse complement strand
TTCCTATTTAGCATATCTTCCTACTTTTTCTTGCAAAAAATGCCACATTAATTTATGTAAAAGTTGCTAAACAATTTGGGGAAGATATGCCATAATGGTCAGATATCGAGGACTGCCAAAATAATCTGGCAAACTTTGCCATAATAATTTTCTCCGCGTATGAAAAAGTTTCAATGAGAGTTTAAAATTTTGCAAGCCAAAGTGTATTAGAAAACCCCTAATATCAAACTACCCAGAAAAGGATGTGTTTTTATCATCTGGATCCTGGGTTCGATATCGTCACAACATTGGGAAGTATACCTTGGGCTTTTTCAACTGTATTATATGTTTCTGAATCCTTGATGCACATACGTTTTAAGTACTTGGTGCCCTAAGGCTTTTTTTAACACTTGTAAAAATTCCGATTCTCCAAGTATTTCAACACAATTCTAATTACAAAAGATGTTTACCAATACATTAATATTAGCCTTCAGCCTTAAATGTGCGGGGCGAAATGTAGATATAATCGCACGTAGATGTAAAAGTGTAGGGTTCAATGTGCAGAGCTTCTTCGTGCAGAGTTTAGTGTGTAGATATTAATGTGCCCAGTTTAATTTGCAGGGGTTTTTATCAGAAAATTGCATATCTTGACAGTAAATAACGCTTGAAGTTTAATGTGCAGAATTTAACGTGAAGAGATTATTTTTGTAGACTTTAAAGTTCAAGCTTTCCACTTTTCTAGGTTAGTGTGTAGAGTTAAATGTGAAGGGGTTTTGCGTGGAGACTTTAATGTGCTTAGTTAATCTTTACAGTCCTAAAAAAATTGATAAAAAGTTGTAGAGTTAAGCGTGGGGACTTACATATGTATGAGATTTGATATTGTATGTGCATTGGTAGTCATATTGCATGTTTACTCTTCCATCAGATGACAGTGAAGTTATACATGTTTTAGTGTGCTCAGCAATTTTTCACTTTTGGAAAAAATGGATCAGAGAATTTGCATCAAGTTTCGTTACAAAAATACAATAAAGTGCAGGACTGTTTTTGAAATATTAAAATTTGCTTTTCGTGACTCGGTTATGAGACGAGCAAGAGTTTTCGAGTGGTATAACAGCTTTAAAAATGGATGGTAAAACGTTGAAGATGACGGCGCCCTGGGTACCCTCGCACATCGGTAACGGACGATACAGTCGAGAAAGTGAAAAAAATGATTATGGGCGATCGTCGAATTACTAACAGAGAGGTTGCTGAGGATGTCGGTATATCATACGACTCATGTAAATCAGTTTTTACATGTGTTTTACACATGAATCATCTGGCAGCAAAATATGACCCGAAACTGCTAAATTTCGACCAAAAGCAATATCTCCATGATATCAATCAAGATTTACTAAATGAAGTGAATAACGACCCTACATTGTTCGATCGAACCATAGCAGATGATGACTTATTGGTTTATGAATATGACGTCGAAACTAAGGCTTAATCGTCCACCTGGAAGCATTCAACGTCACCAAGAGCGAAAAAAGCACAACAATTTCGATCAAACGTGAATGTTTTGCTCACTGTGTTTTTCCATTTCAACGGTTTAGTACACTATGAGTTCTTTCCTAAAGGTCAAACGGTCAATAAAGAATATTATGCAGGAGTTTTACATCATTTGCATGAAGCAATTCGAAGAAACGACTAATTTTGTGGCAAAAGCAGTCATGGCGACTGCACCACGATAATGCAACCTGCTCATGCCTCAATGCTTGTTCGTGAGTTTTGGGCCAAACACAAAAGTATATTGATGCCAAAACCACCGTATTTACCGGACATGGCCCTCTGTGACTTTTTCCTATTCCCAAAAGATGAAGAAATCCATGAAAGGAAGACGTTTTGACGAGATCGATGAGATAAAAGCAGAATCGCTGAAGCAGCTGAATGCCATGTCGAAAAAAGAATTTCAAACGTGCTTTGAAGATTGGGTAACGCGCTGGCATAAGTGCGTTATATCCGAGGGAGACTGCTTTGAAGGGGACAAAATTGATATTCAAGAAGAAATAAATATTATTGGCAGAAAACGAAGTCTCGTTACTTTTTAGCACACCTCGCAGACTTGAAAGTGTAGACTCGATCATACCATGTGTAGATTCGATATATGTAGTATCGACCGGGCCCCAGTAAAAATAATTAAATTCCTAAAATATGTTACAATTAAAAACTTTTTACTTTTAACCATAAGTGGAGTCTGTAATATTCTTAGTTTATTAGATAAGAAAGTTATTGAAGAAATCTAAAATATTTTAAAAGTATTATTACTTTCTCCTTTTTATATCTTTTAAACCAGTAAATATCAAATTTTTAATTTTGGTAGTTTCAAACTCTCAATATTAAATTATTTCAAACTGAATTCATTTAAAATTAAATCATCTTCAATCGAAAGCATATATTGAAGTAATAAAAATGGTTTTATTTAATTTTCAAACCTTTCAGAAATGCAGCACTTGCAAATAATTATACTTTAGAGTCGAGAAATAATTGAACATCAATTAATTATTCGTTTTAAATTGGATACCCACAGTTGCTTATTGAATTTACGTTTTTATTCTTAAGTTAATCAATTTAAATAATTTCACTACTATAACCTTTTTAAATGGGAATTCACTCAATTTTACCAATAAAAAAAGGACCATTTTCAAATTCATAACGTTTGAAAATGCTTTATTTATTTGCTAAATAATGGTACAATATGAAATTGACAGCCATTTAATTAAAAATGCTAAGCTTTAAAAATAAAGCGTTTTAATTAAAAATTCTGAGCTTTCAAAACTTAAAATTATCATCTCTTTGTTCAAAATTAAGAGTGTTTCGAATTCCTTCATTTTTCTCAACTATCTAATTGCTCTGAATTCCCTGAAATCCTGGGCTTCGATAACTTCCCGAAAACTTCCGAATTCTACAATTCTCTGAATTTCTGGAAAATGCTGAATTCTTTAATGGCCATGGAATTCTCTAAACTGAATACCCTCTTATCCTTGAATATCCTGAATTCTTTGAATATTCCGAATCCTCTGAATTCTTTAAGTTTCTGAATTCTCTAAAATCCTTTAATATTCTGAATTTTCTGAATTCCTTGAATATTCTACATTTCTGAAATTCTTGGAATTCTCCAAATCCCCTGAATTTCTATATATCTTCTAAATTCGCAGAATTTCTTGAAGTCTCGGAATCCAGGAAATCTCACGAATACAAGAAATTCCGAGAAATTCGATGAATTCAGACAAATCTGGGAATTCAGAGGAAGTCAGAAGATTTCAAGGAAGATAAAAAAATTAAGAATGACTTAATAAAGTTTAAAATCATTCAAAACAATTAAAAAGAATGAAAAATAATTCAAAACTGCATGCTTTTCAAGTAGCTTTACAATTTTGCACGACTCTTTTTACATTAATCTGTCAATAAATAAACAAATTTTTCCTGAAAAATAGAATCATGTTTGTCAAATTATTATTTTTAAGTGATTTAACTGTACAATTTAAAATTGTAATTATATTAACCTTACTTTGTATTTGCATCTTATTAATTGGCAATGCAATTTGTTCCGCACGCTATAGCTTTTATTTATTTAATTTTATTTATTTAGATTATTGTTAGTGATACGCAAAATTTTTAACAGTCCTGCAGATCTATTTAAAAATACTGATATGTACATGGCAGCAAATAGGCTGTGAAAATTTAAGTATAATATGCAAAATATGAAACATAAATTCTATTGAAAGCTTTAGTTGAAATCAGTAGAGATAGAAGTATTTATTCAGCAAATTTCACTACATGATTAGTGGATCAGATAGGAATGATCATAAAAGCCAAAGGAAGTTACCCTTGAAAATAAATTTCGATAGCTATTATCATATTTTATGCCAAATTATCCTTCAAGAACCTAATTATGCTATTTGAAAAAAGTTATATTTTAATAATCCAATAAGAACTTAACTGGTTTAAACAAGTAGAGGATGAATGAATACAATAATTGATTTATTTCAGAATAGTGCGAAAATCAGTGCTTGGATAGAAGCAGTGTATGCTGAATAAGCAAGAATCAGAGCGAAGCGAATAGTTCGTTTGTAATCCAGTGTGATAGATTTGAGTGAAATGGAAAAACCTTTGAAATTCCAAAAATAAACAAGAGTTATGAAATTTAATTATAAAGTTGTATAATGATTTGAAACCAAGTCAATCCTTTCTTCGACCGACGATATTTATGCATTGTTAAATCATAGATTCTTTTTTATGTCTTACGGCCCACATAAATTAAAATAAAATTGAGCCAAAAACCATTTTTTTGAACTCAAAATTTACTTAATTCAAAACTCCTCACTCAATCCTTAACGTTTCGGCACAATGCTTACCTTTTTCAAAAGGTTTTAACGTGAACAAATAAATTTTTACAATTCGTTATATTAAAAAGAACCAGCATGATAAATAATTAAGTAACTTAATATAAATTTACCTGAATTATCGAAGTTTAAATTAGTCAAAAACATCAGATTAATGTCGTAGAGTAAAAATAAAATAAAAAACTATGTCATTGGAACTTTTTCAGTCAAATTTTAAAGACAGTAAATAAGGTTACAATAAAGTCTCAAAAAATAAATGAGACTTCAATCGATTAATGACTACATTTGACTACAGGAAGCTTTATCGTAAGTTAGGAAGGACGATCAGAAAGAACTATTGAATAAATATTATCTAATCTTGAAGTAATAATGTATTCAATATTATCTTTTACCGTTTATCTCATCAATTTATTTTGCTTATTCGGAAAATCTACTAACTAGAGCAATTTCACGGTAGTACAAATCTTTTGTCGGTTTACAATAAGATTTGTCTGAGTGATACCTAATGATGATTACAGATGTGTAGGAACTGATTTTCAGATAGTAGAAAGCTATCAGGTCCATTTCCAAAGGATCCTGAATCTCTTGGACGGAAATTACCCACACAATGTCATCACTATTGTGAAGACCATTTAATTCGACGGCAATGAATTTCAAATACGATCTTCATATGACCATTAGTAATAAATCTTTTGCCATTTCGTCGGTCTTATAAGCAAAAAATAAGAAAAAACTGGCTCTGTTTTCTTAAATATTTACAGAAAATACAATAAAATCTAAATTAGTACCGCAATTTTTTTTGATCTGCTAGTGAAGTTATAACGCAGTAAAACAGTGTAAAATCTTCAATTCAGAGATGAACTTCTCTCTTAAAATGAACCAGTAAAATATCATTGATTTTCAGTGAAATCTCATTGATTTGAATAGCCAGGAGTGTTGGGTTACTTACTGGTTCACCCAGTCAACATAGAAAAATCACTGGTTCACGCGTGAATATATAAAATTACTGATTTAACCAGTGACGATTTCAATGTTTCAGTTTTAACAGAGTTGAATTCAGTAAAAATTTGTCTAAATTTAAAAAGGTCAATATCAGCATTTCAGAATTTGATGATAATTTTTCTAATTTAATTTGAATAAAATCTAGAGAAATCATTTATTAATTAAAACTTATAAAAAATTTTTAAGTCTACCACATTTAATTATCGTACAATTTTATGATTTAATTCGGTATCAATTAAAAATTATTCTACTCATAGAAGTACATTTTTTATTAAGGATTTGAATTCGAGATGACACAACTTTCAAATTTTAAATTTTAAATTATCCAATTTTTAGCAAAGTCAATGCAAAATTGTTCAACTTAAAGAACTTTTATGCAAAATTATGATATTCTAAACGGTTCAGCCAGAAGTACTTTCATTCTTTCAATTTAAAATTGATTAATTTTAAGAATTTATATTCGAAATAATATAATTTCGAACTCGTAAAAGTAAGGCATTACAAATTTTGTATAAAATTTATACATTTTCAGATAATCAATTTTCAGCACTTTTCAATTTAAAATTGTTTAATTATTTGAAATCCTACAATGTTTAATTCTTTAATTTTTTAACCATGCGATTGCATCAAATTTAGAACATGTAAAACGTAAAGGAGCAAAATATGTTGTTTTTTTTAAACCAAATTTGAGGTGAAAACCAACTTTTAATACGAAATATAAATTTAGAATAAATATATATTTTTTAAGTTTAATTGTTTATTTATTTTTAAGGTAATATATGTAGAATTTTACTCAGATGCTGAAGAAAATTTTTAAAAATTTCTCAAGATTTCAGATAAGCTAAATCAAATTTCCTCCCAATCTGCAACCAAAAAATTGAATTTTCAAGCAGAAAATATTTTTTTTCTAAATCAAAAATAGTTTAATTCATCTAAAAACGGCGGATTTTAAACAAAATAGTTACATCTTCCGCCAAAAAAAGAATAATTTTCAAAGAAGAAAAATGCTTTCTCTACCAAAATTGTAACAACTGATATTGCAAATAAAAAAGATTTTATTTTATATCAGAAAGAGTTGAATTCATTCAAAAAAGATAAATTTTTTAATAATGTAATTCAATCCGCAATCGAAACAGATGCATTTTTAACTAAAAACGTTAAATTTATACAAAAAGAGATGATTGTGCAAACTTTATTCAAATGGCTCAGATTATTCCTGAAATACAAAAAAATATATACATAACAATTTTAAAAATTGTTTTTAAATCTTTAAGGTTTTCAGACATTTATAGAAATTTTCAAACAATTTTTACATGTTCTTTAAAAATTAATTTCTTAAAATAAAAAATCACTCAATTTAACAGGTACTAGAAAAGTTTTTTCTTCTGAAACCTTTCAAGATTCTTAAAAAGCTTTTTATTTTGTATTCGAAGTATTGAAAATTTGCATTTTGTTGTAAACTTATTTAAATATTTTTAATACTCAAACTATTTTTATATCTTTTGAAAACCATTAAATACCTCTTAAACTTATTTCAATTATTTCTAAAATGCTGTAAACTTTCAGACTCAAAAATTTTCCTTAAAAATGCACTACATTTCTATTATTAGTTTAAGAACATTATTTTTAATCCTTTACAAATTTCCCAGAAATCCGTTTCAAAAACTCCTCCATAAAACTTTCAACATTATTAAAAAGATTTTTTTCGAAACCTTCAAAAATCTGCAATTTACTTTTACATTTTTTGAAATCTATTCAAGTTTTTATATTATTTTTAAATCTTTTTAAAATTAAGTAAATGTTAGCTTCTAAATATCTCTTAAACTTACTCGAATTTTGTTTAAACTTTTGCAATCCTGAAAATTGAAAAAAAATGTATTTAAAAGCTGTTATATTCTACTTCGACGTTTTAAGAAATAATCTTCAGCTTGAAGAGAAGAGCGTAGAGTAAAAGTTGGCTTAAACTTTAAAGTTCGAACGGATATTTAGATCTCTAAAGATGCAGTAAGAATTTAAAGTCACTTTTATTTTTTAGTTCACCCTTTAAGTTGAATAGATAATCTTGACAAAAAACCGGACTCGAATTAAAATAAGTCAAAGATTAAATTCGCGCTAAATTTGTTATATCCAATTGACTAAATAACTAGATTCTAATGCATGTACATTAAATGAGATTTGATTATTATTGTATCGCTGGAGATTAATTCACTGAAAGTAATTAATAATCACGAATTGGCTACCAATTTCATAGTCCCACAATATTCTTGTTTCTGTATTTCATTTTCAACAATTAAAACCGTCAGACCTATACTCTACAAAAAAGTAAGAACTCAACTTAAAAAATTATGATCAGAGTTTAAAATATTTACTTCAGAACTTTTAAGCTTTTCAACTTTCATTATTTTAAAGTGAGAGACGTTCAAATTAGATTTATATAATAACAATATTTAAATTTATATGAAACGTCTTAAGTTCCAAAGATTTTCAGTCAAAATATTCAGTTAATAAGTAAAATATTCAGTTTAATTCATAAAAAAATTTAACAAAACAATTCCACTTACAACCATTTAGCCAAAAAGTTACATTTTCAAACTACAGGGACTAATTTTCAAGCAAAAAGTAGAATTTTTAAACAAAAAAGCTTGATCTTCAACACAATAGTTGAATTTTCAAATTAAAAAGAAGAATTGTTTGAAAAGAAGTTGAATTATCAAACTGAAAATTTAGATTTTCCACAAAAAAATTAATTTTCATACAAGAAAGATAATCTTTTAAACCAAAAAAATTTTATTTTGTCACTATATAAGACAAGTGTTCATAGGAACAATTTTCAATTTAGACAGACGAAAAACAGATGAATTTTTTAACAAAAAATTTTTACAGAAAATAAATGAATTTTCAACCAAATTTTCGAATTTTAAAACAAAAGAGATTAAAGTACAACCAAAAAAAGTGCATTCTAAACTAAATCGTTAAATTTTATGTCAGGAATACGACTTTTTAAGAAGATATTTGAATTATCATGAAAAGTTAAATTTCCTATTAATAGATCTTTTTGTAACTCATAAAGATGAGTTCTTAACAAAATAGTTGAATTAATAATAATAATAATTTTTAACGACGAAAGATGACTTTTCTAACAAAAAAATATTATTTTGCCACCATTAAAGATGAGTTTTCAAACCATAGGAGCGAATTTTCTATCAAAAAAGACAAATTTTCGACAAAAAATTTTTCTAGTTTTTTGCCAAAAAAGATTACTTTTGGACAAAATAATTGAATTTTCAATCAAATGGTCGAATTTCTGATTAAAACAGATTTAACCTTAGCCATTCGCATTTGCATTCTCAAGAAAATGGTTAAACTTCCATGCCAGAAAGACGAATTTTTTAGAAGGCATTCGAAGTATCATCATGGCAATTTTAATTTCCAAAAGATATATTAGTTTCAACCAAGAAGGATGAATTTTTAACTAAACACTTTGATCTTTAAAAAAGACAACTAATTTTAAACTGAACGGTTTCATATAAAACAAGAGAGTGGGGCTTTTAATAAAAAAAGTCGGCTCTTTAACAAAATGGAAATTATTTAACCAAACAGTGAAATTTTCATGTCGAAAAGACGAATTTTTTAGAAGAGAGTTAAATTTTCACAAAAACGTTCATTTTCAGCCAGGAAAGATCAATTTTTAACCAAAAAGATCATTTATCTACCATAAAAATGGAATTTTCAATACAAAAGGATAAATTTACTATAAAAAGGCGAATTTTCAACCAAAAAGTTGAATGAAAAAAAAAGATGAATTTTCAAAAAAATAATTAAATTCTACACGAAATAGTCGAATTTCTAACCAAAAAATGAACCTTTAACCAAAAAAATTTTATTTTCTATTTGGGTTCTATTAACTCAGTTTGCACTAAAGCGAAACAATGAGAAAAATTTGAAGTTTATTGAAAACACAGACAAAAAGAAAAATGCTTTTAAAAAGGGGAAATGGTATGAACAGTGTGAATCTTGTAATTGAATTAAAAATTAATCGATTTTAAACGCTTGCGACTTTAAAATATTCTACTGTTAGGGCTTGTAATTTAAACAAATAAAACCCTAAATTTGAATTAACAAAAATATAAATTGTTCAATTTCAATCGTTATTAATCAAAAATGTCCCCCCGAAGAAATGAAATATTTTTGATGAAAATATTTCAAAAGTTACTTGCCAAAAGTTTGTGTATAAACTATGGAACATAAAACCAGAGACGTAGATGTATATTAACCTAAAATGTTCCAGAGTTGGTATATTGTTGACGATTTGAGGTTTGAATGTTGGGAAAGTTTGTGCTAAACTCAGAAACAGTATTAAAATGAAAACTGGTTTATCCGATTTACGTGTTCATCTTAAAAGCTCTGTAAAAAGCTAAATAGGTTAGAGTATTTTTTAATTAAATAAATGAAAGTAATAAAATCTTTAAATTAAGTATTGAGAACCTTTTTATAGAATTGGAATCAAACCAAGCTTGTTTCTACATTTAACTTATATTGCAGTTCTTTTAACAGAAAATCCCATTCTTTTAACAAAGGGGAAAAAGAATAAAAAGTTCTTTCCTCTCAATCCTTGGATAAAATTAACAAGTATCTTTAATTTTAAATCTTACCCGAATGATTCTCGTAATGTTACAAGTTTTCCGATTGGTTCTACTGAGAAAAGGCTTTTCCCATACTCTCAAAGAAAAGAAAAGTAATGGGATGGAACAATAGGATTCCGTTTGGAGGGTATCGATTTCTTCCTTATTTGAGGGGTTGTCAAAAAAATAAAACATATGTAGTAGAGAAATCCGAGAATATAAGTTGGAATAAAAACATTTTTATTTTGCAACATGTTGAAATAATAATAAAATAAAGAAAACAAAAAGTTTCAGAAAAAAGGTGCGATAAATGAATGAATAAAATGCTTTTCAATCAATTATTTATACTCTGAAATCCTGACGTTCTAGTCTAGTGTGAAAACCGATTTTAAATTAAACAAATCGCAGTGTGACATTTTTAACTGAAATATAGATAAAGCATACAAAACAGGCTTCCTTTCATATTATTTATTGTTCAATATCTTTTAGTATTTAGTGAGTTATTCAAAACTCGTATTTAACAAATTTATAAACTAAAAGCCCCTTTTTCAAGTTAACTATATTTTGACTTGAGAGGATTTTTTAATAGTGAAAAAAACTGTGAATATTGCATGCATTTCACAAATGTCTATATTTTTCAACGTCTGCTCTCATATTTACATAATTTAAATTTGTAAAACGACTGTTTCCAGCGTAACAGATTATTACTGTGAATTTTTTAGGTACCTTTACAAAGAGGAAATTCGTGAGATACATTTACCTTTAGCAGTGGTTATTTGCTTTTTTGGCAGGAACGCAAAAAAAACTTGTAAAGACTCAAATAAAATCCAGTCAATAGGTTTTATTCAAGAACAACGTATAGCAACATATTTATATGAAATAAACCATTTGAATGTAAAACTTCCACCAGACTAATTTCGAAGTTTTTTACAAAAAAAATTATGCATCTTTTCTGCTTCTAACATATGATAAACAAACAATAAAAATCTTCTTATATCTTTAATTAACCTTGCAGAAAATACATTTTAATCATTTTTTTTTAGTAAACATTTAATTAAATTAAATTGTATTTAAAATTGACACTAGCTGTAGTCAGAAGCAAATACTAAATTACAATTTTGAGACATGCAGAAGATTATAATTTGCAATATATGCTATATTAATTCGACAATATTCACTAACTTAATCAAGAACATCGTCTCCAAGGACGCAGATGCAGACTTGCTCTCATGAATTGCTGACAGAGGTACTGATCTCTGATGAAATTAGTTTACCAATTAACCCCGGAATATTAATTTATTTGAAAATAGTTTCCATTCATGTAAATTAAATAGCATAAACAACCCAGGAAAAATTATTTTAGATTTTTAAGTTATTTAATTTTTAAAAATACCTAAAACATTTGTTGTGTCCACCAAATATTTTGTTGACCATATTTTGTTTATTCGACCAAATATTTGTTGACGTAAAACAACGATTTAATTAATTTAAACAAATTCAGGTGATTGGTTGAATTATTTTTCTTTCCCATGTTTGTCATATTGATTATCGCGATTCTAAATGCAATTTTGCATAGCTCTAACTTTGTTCAAAACTAACATTAACAAGGAAATTTAGTCAGCAAGTGAAACTTTGACATTTTCTGATACACTGAATCAACTGAGTACGTAAGAGGCTTAGTGAACGACGAAAGTTTTAATGACAAAAACTAATAATTTAACAAAATATTGATTAAACAATCTCCTCGAACTTTTGTTTTTAAAACATACAGCTGTATCTCCAAATAATGGATTTTCATATCTTTGAATTGGCTTTGTTACTTCAGGAATTGTAAAGGCCTATTTTAATTTTAATTAGGTCTTTTTAATCCTTATACTTGTAAACTATGAAATCAATCAGAAATTTGGAACGTCTCTCAAAATTATTTCTCTTTACAATTAGACTTCGAAAATTCTAATTTCATCTACATAAAATCTTTGTTTGAACGACTTGAAAATTTGATTCAATAATAATAGTGCAAATAATGTATGTATGACAATCAGCATAGTAGTGCTTTGATTTAAAACTTTAATCTAATAAATTTTATAAAATAATTAATAATTAATCATTTTAATAAAATAAGTATCACTCTGATGGAAATCACTTTGATTAAACTTCAAGGTCAAAGAAATATCCCAGGAGTATCTGTGTCGTTCAACAATATTTGAGCCTAAATAAAGAATAAATATCGTTGATTAAACTAAACATTTTTTCCGGGTAGTACCTAAGGCACTCATTCTCTCGAAGCTCAAGGATGACACTATCAAATACAATTTGAGCCCTTCATAGAAAAAAAGAGAGAACGTGAAAAGAACATAAAAGACTCCTACCTGATGGGAGTGAAAGTCACCGTTGGGAAACCTGAATCGAAAGGGACTGTGTACAGGGCAGTTCATCCGGTATGGACTTTCTGCAGGCAATCTGGGTGGTGGATGGGAGTGTGGTCCAAAGATGACCGAGTCCATAGGCAAAGGTCTTCCGGGTGCGTGGTCCAAAGATCTACACGAGTAATTAATAGCCCTAACACCATGATCAAGTGAACGACACATGAGAGGCTCACAATGTCCAGGTCTACTCTGATAAGTCTCATGACCTCGATGTTCAATCAATCTTGGAACATGCTCCACCGAATGGCACCCATGATCGTGTCCTCTCCCGAGATAGTGTTCATGCATGTGACCCGCGTGGTCCATCAGCCGGCACGGATGTTCCATAGCACGCACCTGATAATGATCCAAGTTCCTCATACTAGCTGAAGAACTTGGTGGATCCATAGATCTAGGCTGGTCCATTGGTCTCATCTGCTCCATAGATCTTATCGACTCAATTGACCTTGACTGATGATGTTCAATATTCGATCTCATCACGTCCATCGGATGCATCGATTCTGCTTGTTGTCTCATCACCGAATCCATCGAGCGCATTGATTCCAATGATCTCATGGCTTCCGTGGACCTCATGCTATGTTCAATCGGCCTCATCGGCGACGGATCAGTCGATCTGCAAGATCTCTCCCAACATCTCGGGGGTGGTGCACCACCTCCGTGACCTTGACCGCTCCAGTACGGATCCATCTGCTGATCCGCACTCTCCTCCACAATCACTGGTACCACATGGCCCTGTCAGGCGCCATCAACACCGCTAGGTTTCCGGTTTTTACGCAAAAAAATCACTCACTAAAACACTAACTATAATCTAACTACACTTGCAAACGAAAGGGAAAAAGTTGATCAAAATTGGGGGAACTTGTCATATAAAGTCTCGAAATCGTTTCTTAATGCGGAAAATCACAATGTCAAATGACGGGGATTTTTGCAGAAATTTTTGTTGAATGAAGACGGAAGTTTTGAGAAAGATCGGAAGCAACGGAATGTAGACGAAGCATCGCGATGCCGCTCTCCCCAGCACTGAGAGTGAGCCTTGCGGCCTCGACTGACGCGCATTCCCTTCACGCAAACCAACCGACGAACCAACCAACCCCTACCTAACCTTCTCAACCTCCCTCATCTACCACCACCTCGATAAGGCTGCTTCAGTACTTCATCCCTCTGAACCGCAGTGTTCGCCCACTACCGTCGTCACCATCCACGTCGTCAGAGTCTCATCCTTCCTTCACGATTTTCCCCCTGCCACCTTAGCTGGTTCTTCGACTAATCCCTTTGGTCCGCAGTCGCTTGTCTTCCGGAGATGACAATCATTTCGAGCGTCTTACCGATGCCGGGAACGATTGTCATCGGACCCTGGCAGATGAAGAGCAAATTTGTTCAAAGGAGTGACAATATTATGTATTTTATCTAGGGGTTTAGCTATATTCAAAAGGTATATCAGCTGTATCTGAATATCTATAAAAAAGTGAAAATTAGGAAAAGATAACTTTGTATTTTGATTGCAGAATTAGCTGTGATTGCATGGGAAATGGTTGAAGAATTAAACATTGAAGAGGCCCTTCAAGTCACCAGCCTCTTATCCTTCATTCAAGAGTTTCCTCCTGCCACACTTGTTGGTTCTTCGACTAATAGCTTTGGGCTTGTAGACGCTTGTCTTCTGGAGATGACAATCATTTCAGAGCGTCTTACCGACACCGGAAACGATTGCCATCTGACCCGGGCAGATGAAGAGCTAATTTGTTCGAAGAAGTGAGAATATGATTTGTTTTATCTATGGGTTTAGCTACATATAAAGGGTATATCAGCTGTATCTGAATATCTAAAAAAAGCAAAAATTAGGAGTAGCTAATTTTAGATTTGGATTGTAGAATTGATTTTTATTGCATGGGAAATCGTTGAAAAATTATACATTGAAAAGACCCTTAACGTCGCCAGCTTTTCATCCTTCCTTTAAGAGTCTCCTCCTGCTGCTATTGCTGGTTCTTTGACTAATACTCGTACCTTTCAGGCTCGCAATCGTTTGTCTTCCGAAGATGAAAATAATTACGAATCGTCTTACCGACGCTGGGAACGATTTGATGTATTTCACCTACGAGCTTTACTTCATTTGAAGAGGATTTCAGATGTCTTTAACGATCCATGAAGAAGCGAGAATTAGAAGTAGATAACTTTGGATTTCTTTTGCAGGATTGATATCGATTATACGGTAAATATTTGAAGAATTCAAGAATTCTTTTAATTTCCTTGAAATCTTTTGAATTCCTCCGAGTCGTCAGATACATATGAATTCATCTTGATTATGTTAATTCCTTGAATTCGTGGAATGTCCTGATTTTTGTAGACTCCCCGAATTCCAAGGACTTTAAAATAATGCAAAGAATTTAAGCGGGATACGAAAAATTGAAGTAATTCAAGAATTTCTGTGAATTCGAGGAATTAGTACAATTTAAGGAATTTAGAATATTCAAGGAATTCAGAAGATTCAGTATATTTAATGATTTCAAAGAATTCTGAATATTTAAGGAAGTCATGACATTCGACAATTGCAACAGGGAATTCAGATAGTTTCAAAATATTCAAATAATTCAAAGTATTCAAGGGATATCAGAAACTCAGAGAATTCAGGAAATTCAAAATGTCCAAGAATTTCACGAAATTTAGAGAAATCGAAGATTTCAGAGGAATTCAAGAAATTCGGGGATTTACAGAATTCATGGAATATTAGAAATTCAGCGAATTCAGGAAATTCAGAATATCCATGGATTTCACCAAATTTAGAGAAATCGAAGATTTGAAAGAAATAAGAAATTCAAAGATTTTTAGGAATTCAGAAAATGCAAGGGATTTTGAATATTTAAGAAATTCTGGATCTTCAAGGATTTCAGGAAATTCAGAGGATTTTAGAGCGTTTAGGGAATTCAGAATATTTTAAGCTTGAATAATTTGGCATTTAAAGTGTTTAAAATTAAGCGATTTTTAATTAGAAGCATTACAATTTGCTTATCCATTTTGTCAAAATAATTTTTTAGTAGCTTAAGTCATTAGAAATAATTTTTCAAGTATAAATAAACACATAATTTTATTGTATAACCCACTTATTTAATCCATTAATTAGATGTGGTGAAGTTTTGAATATTTTTTTGACTCATATGCTGTTTACATTTTGTATATAAAAATAATCCATTTTTGTTTTAACGAGCTCCTCAGTCATTCATTTACTAAAACTCTGAACAAATATTTTTTTCGGCACCTTTTTCCTTCTATGATACCGTAATATAACCACACAAAACCCTTCAAATTTACAATACAAATATACATTTTTTCAGTATCCTAAATACTACTTATTAAGCCAGATTAATTCAAAGGGAGAATTGAGACAAAAAGAGGAATTATTTTAAAATCTGCGGAAAAACGAAACAGAGGAAAGACTGTAAAGCAAAAAAAAAACTTAAAAATGTAATTATTGGATTGTCAAATGCAATAACGCTCTACTCCTTATTTCCTCTTTTTATGTACCTGGTAAAATGTGAAACAAAAGAAAAGCAAATTCCAACAATGCCGATACGTATCGGGTTATTGAATTCGATTTATCGAGTTCTAAAAATGCCTGCTTAAAAGTAAAATAATTTTAAAGACTTATTTATTCTTTTTAACCAAAAGAGATGACTTTTACACGCTGAAAGATAAATTTTCAATCCGAATGTACAAATTTATCAGAAAATAGATTAATTTTTAACCGCATTGTTGAATTTTCAACATTTACAGAAGAATTTTCAAAAACATTTTGTCGACTTTTGTAACAAAAAATATTAAATTAGGTTTGATGATATAAAAAAATATTAAACATTAACTAAGAGCAGTTGAATTTGCAATAAAATAATTTAAATCTGTAGAACACACTTGAATATTGAACAAAAAAATTTTAACCAAAGAGATCAACTTTCAGTAACAAAAATTTCAACAAAGCAGTTCAACTTACAGCGATGAATTTTAAACTAGCATAAAATGATAAATCTTCAACTAAAATAGTTAAATTTTTAGTTAAAAAAATTGATTAAAAAAAAAAGAATTTTCAACAAGTTAAATTTTGAGCAAAGATCAGATGAAATTTCTACTGAAGATGTATTTCCTAAATCACTAAGATAAATTTTTTTAAATAGCTGAATTTTTAACTAAGAAATATTTTATTTCATTTCATTTCACAACCACGATATAAAGTTACAACAAAAAGTTAATTTTATGCCACAATTGTTCAATTTTCAAACAAAAAAGATTAGTTTATTTTTTATTTTCAATCACATAATACGATTTTGAAGTAAAATATAATCGTCGGAAATTCTTATTTTTTAAATTTGCAATTCAAATTTTTTAAATAGAATATAATAATAAAAATAAATTAAAACAATTTGAAATTTAAAAATAATAGTTTACTACAAAAATTGAATAGATCAGCTTTAATAACCATTGTATCAAATAATGTTAATTCATTAAAACTTATTTTTATTATTCATTAATTTAGTTTGAATTCTTTGAAATTTTTGAATATCTGATTACATGTAAATAATAAATTATACATTTAATAATTTTCTTAAGAAACAAGGTATAACGAGTGACTTTAAATATTTTAATCTGAATGAACGAAAATTTGTTATTTGACAACAAAGTTTAAACTTTTTTGTCTAATTTTCAGTGATGCCATTTTTTTTAAATTAAAAAGGGATTAAAACAGATAATAAACCGGTGTAGGTACTAACTAGAGATAATGTATAGTAGGTTAGAGTAAAAAATTTTTAGAATGTTATAAACAAATAATTGAACAAAAAAAATTTCTTTCCTGATTCGCAATGATTAGCTATTTTATATTCACAGATTTTGTATGGAATATAGAAGATAATAATTTGCGCTCACAATCTGTTAATGATAGCTGTTTTTTATTAATTATTTATTCCATTTTTATTCACAAAAGCAAAACCAGCAATTTTTAAGAACAGATAAAATTCTAACTATTTCTTAATTATTAAGAAGCTATTAATTCTTTACAAGAAAAATAAGCCTATGCATGAAAAACGGTAAAAATGTGCGTTTGTTTATAATTTTTTTTTTGTAGAATACAGTTGAATTTTCAACAAAAAATTTGTAACCAAAAAGATCAACTACAATAGTTAAATTTTCAGTAAAAAAATCACTGCGAAAAATGTGACAGCCAGGAGCTTTCGACAAGCCATTTCAAAATAATATAATACAAATTTCGATTCTAAAACGATTACTTCAGACAAATAATTTTTAAGGAATAAAAAAAATCTGCCAAATCCCGGATTTGAACCAGGAATGCGACTATGCACTTCATCGTTACTTGTTTACGAGAAAAATATTCCCAATATATAATATTTAAATATTAAATAAAATATATAAAAAGTCCCTATCTTCCCAATATTAATGAGACATTTCGAATGGATCTCGTTTGAGAAATATAATAAATCGTTTTAAGCCACCCTATAGCTATGAAATTGCCTAATACTTTTTCCTTGCAGGAATCCATGTGTAAAGCGTTGTTTACGTCGATGAATTGCGGGCGATGATACTGAAAGAAGTGGAAAGACGTAGGCTGTCCAGTCGAAGGAATTCGCGTCACTAAGTTTGTTGCGTGAATGAAAAAGGAAGAATCGATTTTTCAATTCCCTGATGCTCCCCTTCCCAAGGGTTGTAGTAACCCCGATCCCCAGATTCGCTGACTGGTCGCTCACCTTCCAGCTCGAGTGATTGCGATTCCAAAATGCTTATCTCGCATTATTCGCAATAGCTGCCTAATCCGATGGTCAATATTTGTCTCCCCTTTCAAATTCGATATATGTATGATCAGCAGGTGGCATGAATCTGCCAAGTTACAATATTAACATCAGGCGCACTTTATTAATTAATTATAAAATCTTTTTAAGATTGAACCTAAAATCCTCTCCTTCTGATAATATCCATCTCGATAATTTCGATTATGGAAACGATTGATTATTTACATTAACATTCAATCCCGATTTTGTTATAATTTGAAATTTTGTTGATAAATATTTTTTTTAAATTTTCTTATTAAATCTAAATTGGAAAACAACATTTAAAAACTTTGTTTTCAATATTCTTAATCAATTAATTTTAATTTTTTTCATTTTACTTGGCCAAGTTTGATCTTACAAATTCATTCAGTTGCATTTGGCCAACTTTTTGCATCGCAGATGCTTTTTTGATGAATTTCACTACTTTTTAAGAAAAAATCATATAAACAAAAACATTAATAATGAACTGCTTTACACATTCAGGGCTGTCGTTTTAATCGAAGAAAAAATTCCCGGTTTCGCAAACATTTTTCATGATCAATAAAATTTAAAAACTCAAACTCTAAAGCTAAACATTTTTTCCATTTACAGGAATAAAAAAGTAAACTGTAAATTAAAGTACTTAAATGGAAATCTTAAATTGTAAACTTTTGAAATTGAAGTTTAAAGGTTTCTGAATTCAAAAATGTGATATTCAATTTTAAATGAAATTCAGATAAACAGTCAAAACTTTTAACTTTTAAAAATTAATGAGCGAAACGACTCAGATTCAATTCTAAAAATTTAAATGCACGTTATCATTTTTAATGTTCTAATTAAAAAAATAAATGAACTTTAAAATTTTCAAAGTCATATTATTTCAAAATTGAAAGATTAAACATTTTTAAACCGACCACTTCTAAAATTGGAAGTTAAAATATTTTCATCTTAAGTATTTTAAACAACCTTGAAATGCTTCCAAATTTTCCTAACAATCCTTCGAAAATGTTTTTATTGTTTTGAAGCCTTTCACAATTCTTATAAGGTTTCTGATTTTTTTTTAAATCTGCAAAAATCTACATTTTGTTTTAAATTAGGTTGTAAGAAAGGCACAGAATTTTAATACGATTAGGGAATTTTGTCGGTATACACTATCATAAGTTTAAATTGTTTGAAATCATTTGAAGTTTAAAATTAATTTTGAATCTATTCAAAACTTATAAATACTTCTTAAAATTACTCAAAGTTTTTGTACAAATAATAAATGTTTAATTGCAATTTAAACAATAAAATTTAACAATTTCACTTACGAATTAAACATTTTTTTAAAATAATAATCATCAAAATGGTAACGATCAAAGTTTAAAAACTCTTAGAAATTTTAACAATTCAAGACTTTTTATGTCAAACAATTAAGTTTCAGATTGTTTAAATTTAAATATTTGTTTTCAATTCATTCGTCATAAATAAACAGTCAAATATTCGTAAATATTAAATCATTATTCTTTTTCTCAATTAAAAAATGTAAAATTGAATGCATTAAAAATTGCATATTTTAGACGGAAACAATATTTTTAATTTATTGAAAGCCTTTAATTACAAACACATTATTAGGAAGTTATTTTTAAGTTGAAAATAGTTTAAAAAGTTTCAATAGGATTTTAACTACTAAGACTTTCGAATTGAAACGGTTTAATTTTTATCGTTAAAAACTGGAAATTTTTAATTTTGAACGTGTTTAGGATCGTTTCGACAAATCAGTTATTCTTTAGTTGATATAGTTAACATTGCTGCAAAAAAAGGTTTCAATTTTAAACCAAAAACAGTTTAATTAGACCAAAAAATATGAATACTAAGCACAAAGTATAATAGTAGACTTCAATCAAAAAGAATTAACTTTCTACCAAAAAATATAACATTTCTACGAAAAGATGAAATTTTAATGCAAAGTTTATTCTTCGAGCAAAAAGTATTAGTTTTCTACCAAATGATACGTTTTTAATATAAAAAGACGAACTTTGTACATAAAATTTTAGTTTTCAACCAAAAAAAGATACCTTTTTGACAAAACAGTTGAATTTTCAAGAAAATAATTAAATTTTCTACTAAAAGATAATATACATTCTGGACTAAAAACATAATAGAACTTTTCTTATTACCTATTTTCCGCCATACTTTTCTGTCCTGGCATACTTCTCTAGCTTCTTTAACGTCCATACATTTTTTCATGCAGGCTTTCATGTTTGCATGTCTTCTTATGTCCCTTCTAACTAGGGTCTCATTCACACATTCTAATCATTCTTTCCGCGGCCATTTACTTTACCTTCATATACTTGTTTCGTTAGTCGTCCATGCTTCATTCTCTCAACATGCCCGAACCATATCAACCGATTTCTTTCCCACGTGTCAACTAGCGTCTCTTCCGCACCACATTATCTCGTTACTCACTTTGTCCATCAGAGTTTTCCCGCATATTATGCGGGATAATCTCATGTCAATCGCGTTATTAAAAATCTAAAATGGAAAATTTTAAAATTAGAAGATTTTCGAATCACGCATTTTTGTATATCGTGGTCAAAATTAAATTCACTGTCATTTCCCGTTTTTTCCCGATCTAAAAAAATGCCCGGTCCTTTCCCGCCTCCCAGTCCAGCGGCCACCCTGCACATTATACTAGAAAATTGTACTGCAGGCTTGCATTTACTATTTCATGATAAACAAACCAAACATATTTGGGGCCCGGTCGATACTATATACACATATTGGATGTACGCATGGTACATTTGCACATTAAGTGTAAACGACGAGTCGGCACATGTAAGTATACACATGCAAGTCTCACAAATACATCTTTTAGGACTGCACACATTAACAGCACACATTAAAGTGTACACGCAAAAACCCTGCACATTCAACTCTGCACAATAACCTCGACATTTGGATAGCTCGAATATTAAAATCTACACAAATAAACTTTTAGCGGTAAAGTCTGCACATTTAATTCCACACGATATATACTGTCAAGATATAAATTTTCCTGATAAAAATGACTACAAATTACACCATGCATGTTAAACTCTATACGCAGAAACTATGCACATTAGACTCTATAAGGTTAAATTTACACGCTATTATATCTACACATTTAACCCTACACGATTAAGGCTTAACGCTAATATTAATGTGTGGGTAAACTTGGAGAATCGGAATTTTTGTATGTGATAAAAAAAGCTTTAGGGCACCAAGTTATTTAAACGTATCTGCATCAAGGACTCAGAAACATATAATAAAGTTGAAACAGTTCAATGTATATTTACCAAAGTTCTGACGATATCCCAACCAAGCTACAGGTGACAAAACACATCATTTTCAGGAAAGTCTGATTTTAGGTGTTTCATTTTCAATGAATGGACATTAAATTGATGCAGTGCAACATACGTCCATCAACTTGGGTAATGCAGGACTAGTGCACCGCTGTGTTATGCCTACTTTTTTTTATACAATCCAACTTCTTGTCTTGCTTAAGAGATACTTGTTGTTAAAAATAACAATAACGGTAAGTCCTCATTGAAAGTTTTAATTTAAATTCTTCTAGAAAAGGAATTAAAAAGTACAGATACAATGCTATTTTCAGCTAATACTTTGGTTAGAAATTAATCAAACAGAAAAATCGATTAATTTTATTAAAATAAAAAGCATAAGCAATTATTTTTAATTTGGTCATTGGAATCAAAACAAAATACCATTTGCAAATAACTTTCAGCTGAAATCGGGTTTACGGCAGTGTGTTTTAGCGACAGTCATACACATTTTTATGAACTTTAACTTCAGTTTAGAGAATTCACAGTCCAAAGTTTTAAATAACCAAAATAGGATGATTTTTCAAATAAAAAAGAAGTATATTAGCCAAATAAATTCTTTAAAATAAAATTCTTTAAAATAAAATTATTTTGGGTGTCATATTCCTGAGATTTCAAGTCGAAATATATTGCATTTTTATCAAGTGAGTAGAATTGAGGCGTCGGATGCAAAAAGGAGATATAGAATTATTTTGCTGGAGTGGGGAGGCCCTTGAGCTCCTGAAAATGAAGTCTTGAATTTTAATTTTTAAAATATATAATCTGAGTGGAAATTTAATTTCGCATCTTTTTCTCTTCATGAAAAAAGTTGTAGCTTTTTTATTTTTCGAATTATTTACGAAAAACT
>JAAAKG020212559.1:0-22422 GCA_010014905.2 Druon quercuslanigerum | reverse complement strand
TCAGTTTCATGACAGGATAGGTAAAAAAAACCTCGATTTGCATTGTTTTTCCTTTTTTACCCTCCTTTTTTGCTCTATGGAAAAAAAGACTCCAGTGACCTCAAAAAACGCCACATTCTCCCTGTAGACAGGGCAAAATACGTTAAAATCGTGCATGTGGGATAAAATAGTACATTTCGGCACGTGTGTGAGAGGTGATTATTCAGCGCACGAGACGTTTTTCTCACTCGCTTCGCTCGTGCGAAAAACGTCTCGTGCGCTAAAAATCACCTTTCACATAAGTATCGAACAGTATTTTATACCACGAAAGCCGAAAAATCATGTCAAAGTTGACATTTGAGGTTAGAGTGGTATAAACTTATTTTTTGATCTTCTTCCTCAGATGATCTTTTCTCAGGTGTATCATGAGTGGATCAGAAGTGGCCCACAAATAATGGGCGAAATCCAAATTTATAGCTGTTCTCGAGCACTTTCGAGTGCAGTACTCTCTGCAAGAGAGTATTTCTTATTTCTTGCTTCCTGAGCTTCTTCTGAAAATTTCGCGATGGGCAGTGTAGAAGCTTTTATTATTTTTGCTCCGTGAATCAAAATCATATGTATTGAGGCGAGCATGTAAAACCATGGGTACTTTCTGACGGAAATGACAGCAGTTGCGAAAGTGAGTTCTTCGAATTTCGAAGGTGATTTCGCTGACCTTTTCGAAGTTTTGAAATAATGTCCTCGCAGTGTTGCCGTCTTTGGATGTAACAGATCCTTGTTTTTGATTATCTACAATTATCCTCAACTCCTCTATTAACTCTTTTTGAATTTTGGCCTTTCCTGATAGGAGAAGTGCCTTATTTATTCCCTTAGCTGCCCATTCTTTAAAAGATAATTTATACGCGATGTGCAAAATGTACTCTAAGGATCGAATTATGCGTGTAGGGTTGACAATCCGAATTAAAAAAAATAACATCTTATGAATTGGATTTTACCTTCTTAAGATCATTCATCTTTTTCGGACTTGCTTAAATGATATGTTGGTAATCACTGCGCGTACTTGACCACCGATCGTTGTGCAGACTAATCTATGATTGATCACTGAAGTTATTCCATGGACTTCAACTACAGTTGAAACAAGATTCTATATCTGTTTATTAATAAGTTTAAATGCAGCCACAATTTTTTCTGGACTTTCTTTTGCGAATTCGAATCCTATTAGCCTGACAGTTCTTGGCGAAGAATGCTTTACATTTTCCTAATATATTTTTGATTGTTCATAAGTATCCTGCAAGCCAAGAGCAACCAAGGAAAGCAGTAAAAGGCTCGCATCAGAGTTTTTCCGTCGGCGAACTTTTGCTTGTATGTGGAGAGACTAGAAGTTCCGCCGAAGCCCCATTTACAAAATAAGTCTAAACTAACTGGATTTTCAGTTTTAAAATTTTTTCTACAGTATGATCCAACAGAGCGGGTAGAGTTACATAGGTGCTTTTTTCATCTACCGTAATTTCAGTCTTCTTTCGGTAGCAGTTTTCTTTGACAACTAAAATCTCGTTGTATGTAGGGTAAATAACCGCATTAGAATCCAACATTTGTGCTAGAGCTTCATCTCTTATAAGTGGTATAGGGTGATTACCAGAACATTGCGACTGCGACTGACCCTGCTTGATCATGATCTGAGCGTGTGACATTTGAATGCGATCGCTCTAAAATGGTTTCAACCACAATTTGTTTGGAGCTTCCTGAAACATCTGAGATATTGTATCCAACTTTGTTCAAAAATCCAGATTGATCCAGAACTTTGTCTACTCTCCCTTTTCTTCGTTCGAATAGAGGAACCTTCGAATTTGTTCACACTTTTTTGAGTATACTTCAGACCATCAATATATATATGTGGAATTTCAAAATCAGAATTTAACCAACATTCGTTTTGCTTCCATAATTTTTCATTCATGTACAAAGCTGACCTCCATCTTCTTTTGAAATTCGGTATAAAGCACTGGGTTAATTTTAAGTTTGAGGATTTAAGGTCTTTTGTACTCAAATTGCACTTTTGACAAAATCGGATAATAAGATTTGCGGATCCACGTCCTTATTCTCAATTAGTTGCTTACACAATTTTTCGTTTTTTAAAGACATGTTCGACATTGTACAAGGAAAACAAACCTAATGAGTACGCATACGTATTAACTTTTCAGAGTGTTTTGTTTCACGATCCTTTTTTGTTTTTCCTTGTTTCGCTTCTCTTGGGCAGCAAACTTCACAGACTTTGGCCTTTGAGAGGCCATTTTGTTTCACGATGATTTTTTTTTCATTCTGGTCGCTTCGCTTCTCTCGGGCATGGACATCAAACTTCACAATCGTTAAATCGCAAACATTTTTGTTATTACTTATAACAATTAAAATAAATATGTAGAAACTATATTTGTATTGATTGCTAATAATTGGTAACATCTTTCAGCAAATCACAATGAGTGTTGATCACAAAACAGGTTTTGTCACAGAAATTCCTAATATAGTGCTTTATTAATGCATTTTGGGCATAAAAATTACAGTAAACAATTAAAGGGTAACATTTATAACAATTTATTATCCCTGAATCTTTGCATTAGCAAATAGCAATTATAGTAAATAATTAAATGTATCATTTGTAACAATTTTGTATTCCTCAGAATTTAACAGTATTGTAAGATTATGAAAAAAAATCGAAAGAAAAATTCAAATTCGCACAATTTGTTTATATCATTTTTTAATATAAATTACAGTTAATGATTAAAAGGTTAATTTATATTACTGTGATATCCATTTTTCCATAATAGTTTCGTGTAATTGGAAAACAAATTTTGTTGTTCGGAAAATGTACATTTTTACGATATATTTACGTATTTTGTTTATAACAATTATAAACATTCATTTTTACTACCTTTTTTATTATATAGTTCTGTTTTATTTTCTTTTGTTTTCAATAACAAAAAAATGTTGCGCGGATAAAAAAGGACGAACCAAATATTTGTTTAGAAAATTTGTTTACAGCAAATGTTTTGCTTATTAAACAAATTATTTACATTCGGTGAATATTTATGCATGTATTTTTGAGGATTTAGAGTATACTTTCGTTGTTTGCTTTTCAATAAAAAAGAATAATTTGAAATTTCCTATTTTTTCCGCCATATTTATTAACACAGCAATTTGTTTAAACAAATAATGAGAAATTGCTATCCTGAAGTTTTTCGGGGATTCAATGCTGAGTATTTTTAAAAAACTTCAAACCGGGTAAAAAGTACGACCTCTGGACGAATTTGTCGGTGATAATCCATTTCTGGATCACTGTGCGTCGTCGCGTTTCTAACCAAATTATTTTCAATGCCCCGAAATACATATACATAGGGTGAGCGGCACTGTTTTCCGGCCTAATGCTAGAATGCTCGCCACATTCAATCATTTTGAACCGTTGTCCAGGCGCTCTATGAAAATACTCTCATTTCGCGCATAAATTGGTATATGAAATGTGATTTCGGATTTGTGTAGTGATAACATGTAGAAAAACGGCCTATATATTTGTAAAATATGTAAAATATGACATACTTCAGACCAGTTAAAGACCAGAATGATGTTGAAAAGATCCTTTATTCAATTTTGTAGTAGACGTTTCGAGAATCAAATGCTCTCCTGATCAGAAAATCCAGTGTCAAATTATAAGTCCATAGACATTATAAAATCAGTCAATGTGTTGATTATTAAAAGATGTTCTTAAAACTCTTTTTTATCTCGAATTTGTTCTGTGTTGCTGATAACTGAAATTCTATCATGTTTAAGAGAAAAGAAGATCATTAAAACTTAATTTATATTAAAAAAGTTACTGAAACACTTTTAAAGTTAAATTTTGAATATTTTACATCATATTTTACATCTAACTCTATTTACAATTAATTATTTACTCAGAAGCATAACATCGCTATTTTTCATCTACTTATTAAGTTTCAAATTCTTAGAAAATATGCCCCTTGCCACTCCTAAAAAGTGTACAAAACTTTCACCAAAAAGAATGATTAGTTTTCCCCGAAACTCATTTTGTTATTAAAAAGTTGATTTTTCAGCGGAATGTCTACATGGTTGGCCGACAGGCTTTCAACTAATGTGTGTGATTTTACTCTACGGGCTTTGTACTATCAAGGATATTGAGGGTGAGAGTCACTTTTTATAATTAAATTGCATAAAAGTAGCTTCCAAAAGATGTTCCATTTTTTTTTTACAAAAAATTAATTAGCTTCGTCAATTTTCATATTCTAAAGCTCATGTTCGAACCAAATATAGAAAAAAACGTTCTACCAATTGCTATAAACTTCACGAAGCAATTATTTTAATTTTATTTATTATGATCGTGTCTGATTCACGAAAAAGCTCACAGAAAATCATCGACGAAGCCAGTTGAAGTGGATTGGGTGAAACTGCTGTCGCATTGCAGTCGCTTAAGTCAAAATCTATTTTATTTATCTTCTATCATTTTCCCAATAAGTTGCTGTTCAATTTCTTTATTCATCTAAAAGTTTAATTGAACTCAAAATGTAAATGAAAGCTTAGTAAAAATTAGCATGCTTCAATATTAAATTGCATATAAACATGTCCGGAGAATAATTTCCAAAGCAGTGTATTACAGTTGACACTAAGCTTCCACCCATGTGAAATACAAAAAAACATAAATAATTATTATTAAGCAATGCAGACATTGCTTCCAGCATGCTTTAAATATAGTTATATAAATATAGATTATATAGCTATAAACTACCCGGAACGCCAAAAAAGAGAACTTTTGCAAAGTATGGGGGGGGGGGGCGTAAACTTAGCCTCCCACTTTTGAGAAGTGAGTTTCCAATATTGCTGAAATTGAAATATTATTTCTTAACTTTTCCCTAGTGCCATTTCTTTTAAGTCACTTCAGATTGATCAAAGAATATCTTAAAACAGTATTACAACTATATTAAAATAATTTACAGTTGCTAAGAATAATTAAAAAAAAAATTGTTATTGTGTTATGAATTAATTAATGAAGAATACACATTTTCTGGTATTAGCGATGTTTAGCATTGAAGTTTAGCATTATTGAAATTAATAGGTTTTGTGTAAAATGTGAGATAAATGAATGTTTCATTACCATTAATTAAGAGTAGATGCTTTTTGGTAATCGTTTAAACAATTTTTATCACAAAATTTAGAGCTTGGAGACATTTCAATGAATAGGCTCAATTTTTATTTACATAATTACTATAGTATGTATTTTCGATGATTCCTTACTACGAAAATTTACTAATTGACAACAATTATTAATTATTTAAACAATTTTTATAAACAAATACACATTTTGACGAATTTGCAATAAAAAGACTCAATGTTTGTTTGCGGAATCAACTAGGGCTGTCTTTTCGATGCCACATTTCTATGATACTTCGCGAATTAAAAATAATTATTCATTATTCAAACAATTTTTATATACAAATTCACAGTTTGACGATTTTTTAATGAATAGGCTCAATTTTTGTGTTTGGAATTGCCTGGGTATGTATTCTCGATGACACTTTGCTATAATACTTCGCAAATTGACATCAACGAATAATTATTTAAGCAATTTTTATTAAAAAACTCACATTTTAGTGACTTTTCAAATACTGTATTTAATTAATTAATTACTTATTATTTAAACAATTTATATAAACAAATTCACAGTTTGTCGAATTTGCAATAAATAGGCTCCATTTTTTTGCGGAATCAACTAGGGATGTCTTTTCAAAGACTCTTTGCTACGATATTTCTTAAATTGATAACAAATACGAACATACGTTCAACTTTTTTTAATTTGGCGGATACTTTTTTAATAATAAAACTTACAACCCTTACAAACCCTAAACTGAATATTTGACTAATAAAGTAGTAACATTTTTGTATTTCACTAATGAAATAGCGAAAATTTACCAGTTTATTTGACTTAAGTCAATTAATAAATATATTTCCTAACTCTTTAATAATTTCGATTACTTTTCAATTAATGAAATTCTTTGAATGGTTTTTTTTATACAATATAAAATGATGGCCGTGGGATTATTTTCAATGTGTAGTAAAGTAAAATACATTAAGTTTGTAAATATATTTAAACGATCCATTTTAAATCAATACATGCTAGTATAATAATAATGCGTCATTTGGCGGAGGTGACGTAGACTATTTTTAAGTTTCACAATATTTCCCACTTATTGTTTGAATAAAGCTTAAACGTTTACAGAATTGTGTACTTTTATTAAAATTCACTTTTTATCAATTTATCAATTTATATAACCACCATTAATGAGATAAATTAATTAGCTAAATAATAATTTATAGACTCTCATATTATATTTCAAAAAAATGAATTAATTGATTTTTTTAAATATAACAATTCAGAAAAATGATTTCATTGGTCCAAAACTTCAAGACCCAAGAAATTTGTTTAAAGAATTCTTTACAATTTTTGAGAAAATGCCTTAATAAACTAAAAAGATAATCCAAGGGCAATTTTGTATTTTAAAGGGCGCAGTTATGGTAATTTTTATAAATTAAAAAAATGATTTCATTAGTCCACAGCAACAAAACTCTAAAATGAGAAAATTTAAATCGTTAGATGCATGTAGTTTTAACCGAAACCCAACTTTCACCTAGTATACCTAAGTGCTGATTCAGTTTTTCGAATCAAATTTTCTCAGTGCAATCCAGCTTTTAGATACCTCAGGGTCAGTTTTTCACATTTTCGTAATTCGTGATTGAAAATAGTAATTTGTTAACACGTACTTATTGCACGCACTCGCCTTCGGCTCGCACGATCGCGACCGTCTCGTGTTACAAACTTCGCATAAGAGGAATTCGTTTAGTGACGCATTTTAAGCAGCAGGGGTGGTCCAGTGGCGGAGCCCCTAGTGGGGATGGGGGGATTAACCCCCTTCCGTGTGGTTTAGGGCCAGAGCCCTCCACCCATATGGAAGAAAATTAAAATGGGATGACGAATAAAATCACTGCAAAAAGAATAATACAATTAGATATGGAAGCCGGAAATATATTTACACTTATTTTAATCATATTTATACATGTTCAAATATAACCAATTAGGATAGTTGGTCGTTCGAAAAAACAACTTTAGCACCATTTTTTTGTCAAAATATGCAAGAAGCACGTTTTCGGAGTACCCGGCAACTTTTTTTACAAATCAGTATTCATAGTTAAGTAGACCATAAATTATACTGCTCAATAGTGCTACATGTAGTGTGATTATTACATCTTGAACCAACTCAAGGGAAGTGCTTGTAAGTGGTGCCAATGCGGGAATAGTTTCGCATGCAAAACAGTACGGGGATGCCAGATTCCTGCACGCTAATCTCACAGTAGAGAAATCTTGAACTTCGTGTACGCTTCACCGACGCGCAATGTGGCCATTTTCATACATTTTTTGGGAAAAATATTTTATTATCATTATGATTATTCTTCTGGGTTGAGGTCGTAAGAGGCCCTGACGCTTGGGTGATTCCGTGGCGTCCCCTTGTGAGCGTAAGGGTGGCCTCAAATCCGTGAGTTTCAGTCGTTTCCTCGAAATCGCGGGGCAGTGATAAAGGATATGAGTAGCTGCCCCATTATCCCTGCCGCACATACGATGAGGGGGCTTTCTGCAAGCTCAATTTTACGTCTGTGATACCCGAGGCTGCCATGTCTTATAAACATTTCTGTTACGACTTTAACTTCGTTCTTCCCGAACTTGAAGATTTCTTTCGCTTGACTAGAGTTTATCTTTGAGTCGAAGAGTATTTTGGCTTGTCTGCAACCAGAGTCTGTTCGATATATCATTGCCGGTGATGCCGCTGTGTCCAGGGATCCAAAATAGAGTCTCTTGGTTTTCTTTCGCTAGTTTGTTTCAGCGCCAAAAAGCACTTCCATGCGAATAAGAATGTATTCGTTGTTCCATTCACGGTTATTATAGCAGCCCTGATGTCTGAGCAGATACGGTTGTTTCTTTTGTTCTCATACTCCTTTGCCTTGAGTGGGAATTTTGACCTTAAGCATGCTCAGGGTCGTCCTCCTAGCAATATCAGTGCCTCCACAGCCATCATGGATGTCGACTTCGAAGCACCAGTGACACCTCTTAAAGTCAGTAACCTAATTTTTTCAGTGGAGACATAGCAGTGGCCTCTTACGTTGCTCAGCGCCATAACGTTTTTTCGTGCGTGACTTGTCACATGTTTAATATTATTTTCGTATTATAAAAGTATACTTTTAAAGCAGAAAAAAAAAACCATGTCGCAAAAGAAAGCACAGATCAAGATTTAGTTCGTGCTCTCGGCGCGATAACCTAGACCAACTTTATCTCAGATTGGCAAGCGTTACTACGATAATAAAGCCTACATAAGTTATGAACCACGTAAGTATTTATTTTCATAACTTCGGTGGTGGGCCCTTACATAGAGGAGGGACATACCGTGTTTTCTTGACGGTAAGCCCAAAGTAGTTGTGGGTTAAATCGTGCTTTGTAGTAGATAATTTATTGACATTTCTACTTCTTATATATCGCTTTACCTCGTCTAAGAGATCCTTCTCGTCTGTTAGAGAAAGTAAAGTTGTGTCTGTACGTGTGAAGAAAAATCCTGAAAATCAGACTAAAGACGTTTTAGCCAATACAGACAATGTTCCAAAAGCAGATCCTCTTGATGAAGAGACCTTGGAGTTACTTAGTGAGAAGCTTATACAGCAGAGAACAATGATCTAGATCTGCTTCAGGAAGTCAGCGATCCTTGGCAGATCTAGACACATGATGGCCTCATCAAAGACTCAAAAAAGGAGCAGAGTACAAAGGTCTATCTATATTGTTTAGACGCAAATATGAAGAAGGGGAATGGCCAAAGGCTATGAAGCGTTTTCTGGCTGTAGGAAAACTCTTGTCTGAGTCTTGTTACTAAATGAGCAAACCAAGAAAGATTTTTATTCACCCGAGAGTAGATCGCAAGGCTAAAGAGGTCTTGGAACGTGGATAAACCGATTCTTTCCTGTTTGGCCAGGAGTTAATATTAAGACTGAAATCAGCGAAGTCTGTGGAGAAGGTTGGCTTGACTCTAAAGCCTTATCAGCCTTGCAAAGGAAACTCTGTTGAAGCCAACGCAGTCGAGAATCTGGAAGGCCCCATCTGGGAGGAATCAGGGCTACTCCCAGTCGGCTACAAGACAAGAGGCTTAAGGTCTACAAACCTCAGGACAATTCATTTCGAACGACGCAGAAGTAAGATTGGTAAGTCATGCTAATTCACCAACGTCTGGCCAGAGTTCATTAATGACAAGTTCATTTTGAATATTATTTATGTCTAGAACATTCAATTTAATGAGCTGTCAATACAAATGCATTTTCCTCCTGAACCAGGAGTAAGCAATAAATTGGTTGTACTCCCTGCAGTGGTCAGTTTGTATCTAGTTATTTCTTTGTAGATAAATCGAACGGTGCCAAAAGATTTATTTTTAACTTAAAAAAGATTAATGAGTTCATCACACCAGAACATTTTAAAATGGAGGATATCCGTACAGCCATGAAGTTCTTATTACACGACTTGTTTATGGCTAACATAGATCTTTGTGACGCATATCATTCAGTTACTATCAGGCCTAGTGACAGAAAGTTTTTAAGATTCTCTTAGAAAGATAGCTGCTTGAATATGCGTGCCTCTCTTTTGGCTTATGTAGCACCGTGGAGTTTCACGAAAATTATTAAACCGATTGTAAATTACCTCAGAGTGTCAGGTTTCATGCCTATGGTATACCGTCATGATTGGCTTGATCTGGGCATTGATTACATTTCCTGTCTCAAAAATGTTCATATAACTATAGAAGTTCTAGGAAAGGTGTGGTTTATTATCAATTATGATAAAAGTAGTCTTACACCTGCCCGAACGTACCATTTTCTAGGTCTAGTCATTAACTCAACTAAAATGTTACTGGAGCTCCCTAAGAAGAAAAAGGAAAAATTAATGGAAAGTACTTCGATTCTTAGGAATAAAAGCGTATGTCGAATCAGGGAACTTGCACAGTTCGTAGGAACTATGATATCTGATTGTTGTTTGGCATTTGTAGAGAGTCAAAAAGCAAAGAGCACAATAACTATCTAATGATTTTTGCAGCCTTCTTTAGCTTCAAATGCTTCACCAGAAATTTATCGTATTGTGAAATATTGTCAAGATTCGACAATACAACAGTACCCTAAACTTCATAGGATAACGTTAAACTTTTGGAAATGGTGCGAAAAGAAAAACATTTACCTTCTTGCTTTTTATAACTCGTCTAAAGAAAATGTTGACGCCGATAATGGCTCACGTGGAAAAAATGTCGCCGCCGAATGGGAACTGTCGGAGTAGGAATTCTCTCAAATAGTTGTAGCCTTTGGCACTCCATCGATTGATCTATTTGCGTCTAGATGTAATGCTAAATGTAGCAGCTATTGCTCATGGCATTGTGAACTGGACGCATTAGCTTCGAACCGCAATAACCTTCGAACCATTGGCTAATATACTCCTTTCTCTATGCAGATCTCAGCAACATCCGATGGCCAGAAGTCTGGTTCTAAGTCTAACTTAGATCCACACCAAACTAACGAACATCAAGCTTTATAGTGGTTGACAGAGAGGTTTAATGTAGGTGCACACTATGGAACACTAATAAAAGTCATGCAGTCCTGGGACTTTCGAGTAGAACAGAAGTATCGCAGAGTGCCTTGTTTACGCGTTTCTTCAAAGGGGTTTTTAAAATCAGACCCACAAAACCAGATACGAAGATACGTGGGATGTTTCTCCCGTTTTAGAGGCTGCGGTATCTTTTTTTTCTTTCAACAGCCTTTCATTGCGTCAAATTATTACACGTCTGCTAGTACTGCTGACTCTAGCGACAGCCCACAGGATGAAAACTTTATCAACATTTAAGATTCAAAATTTAAAAGAGCATGACCAAAGTTTAAAATTAAAATTGATATTTTAATTAAAACCTCTCGGCCGGGAGTATGTGAATCTTTCCTGTAAATTCCTAGGTTCCTAGATAAGCCTCAATTATGTGTGGCTAGCACTCTGCAACCGTATCTAGACATAACTCAAGATCTCAGGGGTCAAATGGATAATTTACTGATCACTACGAGACAGCCTTATAAACCGGCTATCACACAAAATATTGCAAGATGGATTAAGGATTTCTTGGCCAAGTGTGTAGTCAGTAATAGCTATAAAGTTCATAGCACAAGACATACAGTTACCTCTGCCGCGCTAAAAAGGGGCGTTAATATTAACATCATAAAACCCACTACGGATTGGTCGAAAAAAACGCTTATGTCTGCCAAGTTTTATAACAGGATATACGTTCCTAATAGAAAGAATTTTGCAGAAGCTGTTATAGTGCAAAATTTAACTTGAATAAGCTCTCCATGTATCTTTCGTTTATTTTTTAACAGTTTCTAAATAAAAAAGGAAATATAATTTATGTAGCTCTAAACATCTACATAGTTATCTAGGAAAGGAATTTCGCAAGTAAGTAGTCGATTAAACAAACTTACCTGTTGTAAAGTTCGATTGGAATTATATGTAGAGATTCTTTTGAGAGATAAACTTAACACCCTGTTTTGTAATCACTATATACCAGTAATGTAACCCGCACAAAGTTCATCTCACAGGATTATTTCTTGGATTTAAACTATATGGCGCTTAGCAACGTGAGAGACACATAGATTGGTTTATTATTTTTGATCTGAAGGTCGTGGCTACACTAAAACGTGAAGCATCGTTACTACATAGTTACCCGGTAAGAAGGGTTGCATTAAAAAGTTTTAGAAAATTTGACGCATCCAATGGTAACGTGAGAAATATTGAAAACTTCTTTATTCCCTTTTTGTCCCCCTGTTTTAAATCTCCACAGCAGTAGAAGTTATCTCTTAAATTGAATCCCTTTCTGTACCCAGTGACGAAAAGATTTGTCTGAATACTTTTGGATACCGCAAAGCAAACAAGAAATAGAACAATTTCAATCCCTTTTAATTTAGCCTATTTCGATACTCTTATTTACTGTTTTTCGAATAATAATCAGGTTAAAAGCTTTTTCAAACATAGCATCGTCATTTTACAATATCAGGATCAATTCCCACACATATGGTTTTAGTGAACAATAATTTTTTTAATTTTTCATCATGACTTTTTTATTTTGCTAATTGATGATATTTGAACAATGCGAATATTCTACGATACAGAATTTATTCTTGAGTACAATCCTACTACATTTTGCAAATTTTATGCTCTTGGAGCGCGTTCTAATGCTTTAAACTAAAATTGTGTTCTTAATTTATTTAAGGTTACGTTTTGCAGCTCCAATCGGCTTTGAAATGGATTGGAATCCTATTTTCTTCAGCCCCTAATGAAGTGTTAAAAAGAAGGACACAAAAGGCATTCTTAGGGATTCTACATTTTTAATACTTTTTGATGCAAGACTTCTTACCGGGTATCTCTCAAAGGAGTCTGTTTATTTATAATTACGATCGAACTTCACAACCAATAAGTTGGTTTGATTGAATAAGCCTCCCCACCAACTACAAGGTGTTACATCTCCTAGGGGTTGGAACTTGTGGTTTTCGCCTTATTTATTAAAAAAAAGTTAACTCATCGTTTTTAATTTCTTTATCGAAGTTTCTATGCAAAAATCGAAAATTCCATTATTTTGCCAAAATACGCGAGATATGTTAAAAGTCTAAAGAAAGACTGGTAATTTTTTCGAAATAGGTAAAAATTTAGCTTCATTCATTATTTAAGAGAACTAGGAGTTTTTCTTGTCCATAAAAATGACATTGGCAAATGGAAAATCCCTATTTTTAGCAGAACAGCGGGAGATACGAAGGAGAGTTAAAAGGAAGCATTGTAGCTGTTGATATTAAAGTGACTGAAAAAATAAATACAAATTAAAAAAGTATGTGTAAAATCTATAACGAAGCGCGAGTTATCACGATGAGAATGTGTACCTAAGCATTCAGAACTTTGAGGAATTTAATCTTTAACTATATAATGAATCACGTAGGAAAGTTAGAATATGAAGACGCATACAAACACTAGGCTGCAAATTAGATGTTTTTGATAAAGTATTAATAAAGCATTCCAAGTGCAAAGAACAAATTTCCGAGCGTGAAACGTGAATTAAACTATTATCCAGCACGAAGCGAGAGGTTCGAGAGACGCACCCCCTAGAACCAGCGGTCAGATTTTTTATTTAAAATTCATGATATGATTTTTAAGTGGTTTATGCCTTTCCTGAATAATTTCAATTTTATAGGTTAGACTGTTATGGTTTGACTGAAAATTGTCAGAAAAAATAAGTCTTCACCAGCGAACGACATTAAATTAAATTGATTTTTAGTTTGAGGAACGCAATCTAAATTATTATTGTTATTTATGATAAAAAGAATGTAGACATTTTTATGAATGTTGATTAACTTGATATAAGGTAATTGTATAGCAATAAATCTTTCGGCATTCTTCATAATACAAAATTACCGATTACTTAGGTAAATAGGATTTCTAACAATTTTCAAGAGGGGGTATACGTATACATACAGGATATAAGCCCGGGCCCGGTTGAGATTTCGTGGTTCCCTACTCAACTAAAATTCAGCATGGGTCATCCAAGTTGTGCTTACGTTATTCTTCTGGTCGTCAGCATTGTCGCTTTCCGTAAGAATTACATCTATTTCCCACATTTTTGTAAAGTCAACTTTCCACCTTAATCGTCCATTAATGCAACACTTTTTTAAGATAAAAACTTGAATTTGAATTATCAAATGAAATACAATTTTGAGCACGGGGAATATCTATAAATTAATAAAAAATGTTAATAAAAATTATAATCCTTAGCGTTAGTCAAATAACTTAAACTGAAATGAAATAAGCTATAAAATCGGACAAAACCCCATTGACTTAATCCCTTTATTTTTGCAGTTTTCAAGCTTGAAACGAAGAAAATAATTTTTTTACATTCATCCCTAGAAATATGGAAGTGTTCATATATTGTTAGTTTCATTATCATTCTTAATTCAGCAGTTAACGCTTTTCTAAATTTGACATCACGATATTTAATCAATGCACCTAATTCTTTATTATTAGAGAGGGATATCCAGTGAAATCTACGTATAAAATTTATGCCTGAATGTAATCTAAATTTAAAATCAATACAAAAGCTAACAAAATGATTTTAAAAATAATTATTTAGGACGACAATCCTAAAAATTTTGTAATCCTAGTTTAACTTCTTTTCGAGTTATCGCAAAAAGAGAATTTCAGACACATACAAACACACACTTATGTTCACGCTCTCAGAAAATTGGTTAAAACCTCATTTTTCGGAATCTTAAAGTTGAATTACGTAAAGATTGTAGAACCATTGAAAGAAAATAGAGGACGGATCAGTTAGATGCTTTCATTCAATGCACATATTATGCCTAGAATACCGTTTTTAATGTCGAGAATGGGGGTTTGCATTGTATTTCGGCCAGACAATTAGAAATCACAATTTAAAAGAGTACGAGCGTTCAATTATAAATAAAATAAAACTAATATTTAGACACATTACTGCTTGCTTTCATGGTCGGCAAAGTTCTGCCGCCCTTCAGTGCTTGTCAACAATAGACGCACTCCCAGATACTCGCTAATGCACTCATGTACATCATTTTTTAAATCATTTTTGAAGTAAACATTTATTTGTGTGTCCTTATTTTTTCGAATTTATCAAGTTTAATTTCCACGTTAGTATCTCTATTACTATGTATATTTACTTTTCTGATAATAGAATTTTGTTTTATTTTTATAGCCGAAACATTATCAACTCAGCAGAATGTATCCCTGACCATCAGTAACCTTACAGCGATTCTAGACAACGGATTGATAAAGATAACTTTTGCAAATGGGGGGAAGGTGTCCTCTTTATATAAGAATGGCAAGAACCTAGTGGAAAATGCATCTTCAGGTGGATCATTTTATCTTGACTGGCATAACGGTACTTATCACCGATTTTCCCCCACTTCCCTTGAAGTACGATGTGACTCCGCTGAGCGTGTCCATATTATGTACTTGGAAGATAGACCTGGAATGGTAAGGATAGAGCACCACTACATAATGGAACAAGGACTCACTGGCCTCTACACCTACGTACATGTATCAAACAATAATGATGATGATATAACTTTTAGCCTAATTCGTACAATCTATCGATTTGATTCCAAATTAATGCAACAGGCCACTAATGGAGCCCAGGAGGGCATTATACCAGATTTAAGTGAATTAAACCATAAAACTCAAATACAGGACTCAACATGGAGGCTTAAAGATGGCACTGTCTTTTCCAAATACGACTATGCAGCACTCATTAGAAAGACACCATATCAAGGGGTGTTTGGGAATGGATATGGTGCTTGGTTGATCTCCGCTAGCCGGGAATACCACTCTGGGGGTCCTCTCAGACAAGATCTAACTGTACATCAGTCAGCTCTTATTATAAATGTTATGACAGCAGGGCACTTCGGTTCACCCTCTCTTACTGCGCCGCCAGGATGGTCAAAATTATATGGTCCCTGGCTGCTTTACTTCAATGAAGGAACTGACGAAGAGCTAAAGTCTGATACAATCCGTCAGGCTGAAGAGGAACAGAGTCTCTGGCCATATAAGTGGATGCATGAAAAAGATTATCCACTAAAACGAGCCACACTGAAAGGTCAGGTTACTAGTCCTGTTCAAAGCATGGTTGTACTTTCATCCTCCGTGACAGAAGAGTTTGACCTACAAGTTCTTGGATATTCGTACTCTACTGAAACAGACGAAAATGGCGATTTCAAAATAAAAAATATCAGACCTGGGACATATAAGTTATCGGCATATCCAATAGAAGGATATGGAATTGGTTTTCAGACAGAAAAATTAATAAGCATCACAGAAGGAAAGAACAGAGTCTCCATGGAGTTATGGGTACCCACGGAAGTCATGTGGTCCATTGGAGAAACAAACAGGCGATCTGACTCATATCGTTATAGTAATGAATCACGCAATTATGTTTGGCATACGTTACCAGCAGCGGATCTGGAATTCGAGATCGGAAAAAGCGACATATATACAGACTGGTATTATGCACAAACAAAACCGGGAACATGGACCATTAGGTATCAGGATTCTCCAGATGACAAAAACAGAATTTTACGAATCGGGATTGCGGCAGCGAGCTACGGATCTCCAACTTTAGCAGTAGGTGTAAATGATTGTCAAATGAAAGAGTTTAGCCATGAAAATAATTTGGAAGGAAATTGTTGTCTAATGAAAAAATTAAATTATAAAAATGATCATAGTATTTATCGCAGTGCTCCTCAAATTGGAAACTTTCATGCTGAAACAATAATAATTCCATCGACAATGGTACTCGAAGGTGAGAATTTGATAAAATTAACACTTCTCAAAGGAATGTTTATGTATGACAGTTTAAATTTCTCAGTTGAATAAGAGTTTTGAAGACATATTAGATGATGTAAGAGATGAAATTTGGTATAAGCTGACCTTTGTCTGATAAAATAAATTTTGAGGTTCAGTATCATACACAATCTATGTTACTTCTACTTTTCTTTTCCGAACCTATTTAAATATAATAATTATTTCTATAACCAAATAACGCCCAGCTTTTTTGACGGAATAAATAGGTCCCTCCAATGATGCTATCAAAAAAATTTGAGGGTTGATATTTGAATAAGAAAAAAATTCAGGGAAGGATTTTTAGCGACGAGGAAAGTATATGTATATTATGTACATGTTTATAGAATTCCGGGGGCGGGGGCTGTCGATCTCTCATATAGATACGGCCTTAGATCCCTTTTCCCTTTTTGGGATCCGCCAAAAATGCTTGTAATTTTTTTTTTTATGTTAATAAAGTAACCAAACCGATAGTATCCATAAAAAATACTACCCAATGCTTATTTTTCAAACAGGAAATTAGCGGTACACGCAACCTCCTCTCTGTTGTTTTCTTCACTGCCCTCCATTTGTAGTCCCTTTTATACGGATATTGGATCAGTGATTTTAAAGGTTGCTTTAAAATCCTCAGATTTATTAAAGTAAGTTCTAATACACTTCTAATACACAAAAACTCGAACTGAAGGACCTCCAATTTACGAATTCCTAGTGCTGCTGGCCCTCGAGGTTTAGCAGCTGGCGTGGTTGACACAGGGTTGCCCTCATGCTGGCCCACCAGTAGCGGAATGAAAAAATCGGCCAGCACCCTCATTAAATAATTACATAAGCTGTTGTTTTTGTCAAAAGCAAGTAATAATATGGTTCTGAAAGCTGTTCTACCAGAATGGTTTAAGGTAGAGAGAGATATAGGCTTCTAGTGTCCGCAAACGTTTAAAGTTTGTAAGCAGGAAACAATAATTTTTACGTGTAGCGCATTGCTGTCAGTGCAGTTTTTCTTTAAGATTAAATTATTACAAGTATTAGAAAACAAAATGGATTAAATTAAAAAATACTTTTATTCGAAACCATCATGTTATGAGCCGATTACGCCACTGCAGCGTCAGTTAATTAGTTCTACAAATGGCCACTGAATAATGCACAACGTATTTCATTTCATCAATTTAATGTGTATATGTCTATATAATATATATACAGGGTGATTTTTTTAACTCGAAACATTCAAATACCTCGAAAAATAGGCACTCTGTGAAAAAATGTTATGAATCAAAATTGAATCACTCTGAGGAATACATACGCAAGTTCGAAATCCTAAATGGGAACCCCTAATTTTTATTGCATATTCGGATTCTTTGGATAAAAATGCGTATGATTTGTCTCAAACATTTTTCTCGTTTCGATAGTTTTTTTACATTTTTTCGAACTTGCTGCCACCCCAACCCCAGGGGGTGGTGTGGGGTAACTGATTTTAACATCAGGGTATGTACTCCGCAGAGTGATTAAATTTTGATTCATAACAATCACCCGGTATATATATTTATGGCTGAAATTTTAACGCGATTTCGCTGGGATCGGGTACAAATTTTCAGATTAGCACCCGATCCCGGCGAAATACTGCGGTCGTCCTTATGACAAATAGTTTAATTATATATATGTATGTATGCATGTATGTGAGTATATATGGAATTAAATATATTACATCACTCGTCGGGCTACACACGCCTTAAGCAGGAAATTCAATATTCACAGGACGATGACAAAAAACCATGTCCATTATAAGATTATTGATTATATCAGATTATTGTTTGTTTTTTATATTCTCTCTATTTTCCCATATTCTGCAGTCAATCATCTACAGCCTCCAGAAGAACTCATTTCTCATGTGTTATGAAAAAATATATGGTTCACATCAAGGTTTGGCAAACTTTTTTGAGGCCCTAAAAGAAAAAACAAGTTTGGTAACCGCAGCATTCCTTGACCAACGGTTAAAGTTTCATTCATCGAAAATTCTATACAAAAATCGAATATTTTATTTTTACGCTAAACGACAAGAGACACGTGAAACAGGTTAAAAAATAATTAAAGGTCTTCAAAATATATACAATTTTTGTTTGAAACATTTTTTAAATAGACTAGTTTCTTTGATTTATCGAACGAAAATGAATTCGTCGAAAATTGCAATTCAAAGTTAAACGACGACAGATAAATAAAAAAAGATTAAGATAAGAATTGTAGCTTTTCAAAAGAAGTATACTTCTTTCCTTAACCGGTTTTGATCAGATTTGATATTTTGGTCTTACGCTTGGAACATGCTATGAAAAAAATCGAAAATTCAAATTTTGAGCCAAACGACCAAAAATGGGAAAAAGTCTCACGAAGTAATTATAGCTTTTAAAAAGTACTGTAATATTTTCAAAAAATTTTATTTCACAGGACTTATCATTTCGGTTTTATTTATGGAAAATACTATGATAGAAATAGAAAATATAAATTTTAAGACGAGCGACACGAATTGTGGGGAAAATTTTTTGAAGGAATTTTAGCGTTGCAAAATTAATACTGGATTTATTAAAACCATTTTTTGACAGAACTCCTACTTTTTAATTTAATTATCATAATTGATATGCAAAAAACAAAAGTTCCTGTAGTACGACAAAAGACGCGACATACGCAAAAAGTCTGAATGAAGACCTGTAGGATATTTTGTTCAATTCATCAAAATCCCTCAGGTAGTGAGTTTTATACGAATCGGATTATTTTTCGAGTTTTGCATACGCTTTACCAGACTTCTATCTCATTTTGGAACTCAACGGTAGCGGACATTTCATTGTGCCACGGCGATTTTTTTCTTGTGAACCATACTGAAAATCGCACTATTAAACGTGCAGAATTTAGAAAATAAATTTCGACTAACAGCTGAGAAAAATATTTTTCATTAACCCTTTGCGGCATACATTCTTATATTAAACTAATTTTACAGATGTATGTACCTTAGGGGGTTTTCGGGGTCACTGATCACGAATCTGAAGTCAGATTTCCAAAATTCAAAATGGCGTATCCAAAATGGCGGACAAGTTTTCAAAGAATTAATGGATTTTTATGAAACTTGACTTCAGATTCGTAATCAGTGAACCCAAAAACCCTTGAGTGACAAGTTTTATGAAAATCCAACAACTTTTTCAAACTTTGTTTACCATGTTAAATCCGCTATTTTGAATTTTTAAAATCTGACTTCAGATTCGTTATCACAGACCCCAAAAATCCCCAGATGCCAAATTTCATGAAAATCCATTATTTCTTTGAAAACTTGTCCGCCATATTGGAACCGCCATTTTGAATTTTGGAAATCTGACTTCAGAATCGTGATCAGTGATCCCAAAAACCTCCGAATAACAAGTTTTATTCTAATTCATTCAATACGTCCTTCAAAAATGAATTTTTTCGTAAAAAGAGCGATTTTCGAAATTTGTTTATTTATAACTATTTATAAATTCATTCAATACATTCTTCATAATTGTTTCTACATTCTACAATGCTTCATATACCATACCAATAAGACTTTTTTGATATTACTTCAAATACATTGAATCTAGAGAAAAAAGTTTTCAATAAAAAAGGTGGTAATCTGGGTTACCACTATGCCGGAAAGGGTTAAAAATAACGTATATATAATATTATAGCCAAGGATAACGAAAAGAAAGATAGGTATAGAGATCTTATAAGGGAGTTGCGACGATTGTATCCGGAATATTCTATTAAATTAATCGTCCTTATTATCGGCGCTCTTGGACGTGCCAAGCTTTCACTGGCATTATCCCTGCGTTTGAACAATATGCTAAAACACTTGCGGGGGAAATTCAGAACGCGGTCGTCTTTGGGTCTCTCCGTGCCCTCAGGGTGCACTAGACTTTTGCCGGATCGTCGTATTGATTCCGTCACAGACTGTAACCACAGATTTCACGGTCGTAAGACGTGGTTATGGCTAAAATTTTACCGCGATTTCAATGGGATCGGGTGCAGTTTTTCAGATTAGCACCCACACACTCGGCGAGATCCTGCGGTTGTCCTCATGACAAACTTATATATAAACTATATATATATAATATATAAGCGCATATCACTATACACTGCTAATACTATCAAAACTACAGTGTGAGTGTGAGAGCAAAGGATAGAGAGAAAGGGAACGAGCGAGAGGGAGAGACGTTGAGAGAGTGGTGTGAGGTAGAGATGTGGAAGAAGTGAAGGAAGAATAGACAAGAAGAGGGATAAATCAAAAGGGTCCGTCAGTTAAGGGATCGAAGGTGAGGTAGGGGAGATTAAGCGTTAACCTGAAAGCGTTACCCATTTTTACGAGTTCACACCGTGCCGTAAGCAGTTATCAGAAAACTTCAAAAATAATGCCCCCTATATAAACTCTTTTTTGCATTTTGAAAATCTAACTATTAGCTTTCGATTATGTATGATATTATTATTAGGATTGATTTGCTTGTTATTAATAACCAAAAAGTATTGATCAAAATTATTTATTTCATTTCGAAAATTACACTATATTTATTCATTTCTTGGTCCAGATTTATAGAGAAAGATTTGTACTTCATTTTATGAATTTCGAACATATTAAGGAATAATTTGCTACATTTGGCGACGAGTTGACGCGCAGCACTTAAAAATTATGATTATGACACGAATTTTTCCAAGGTTTCAGACTGTGAAAGTTGTAAATTTAGCTTAGGCTCAAATATTCACCTTTGAAGTGAATACGCACGCATTGTCAAACTGCCAATAAAATTGTCCCAAAATCAGTGTATCAAAGAATGTCGTTTCGTTTTGCTTTCATCATTCATTGATTATGTAATGGGAAATTCAGAAGATGCTAGGAGTTTAACATCAAGAAATTAAGCCACTACAAATCTTCGGAGTTTACACGAGGGGGTTTAATGATACAGTCTACTATAATCTTAGCCATTTTTTAAGTATTAATTCATTTCACATTTTGCAAAATAAAAAAAATTATTTTTAAGTCTTCAAGATTACTTTTTCTCAAATTTGGAAAAGCTTAAAATTTTTTTTATGTTCACTTCAAATATTTTTTCAAAGTAAAGAATTAAGAAAAATTTTCCTAAAAATCTTTATAAATTTTTCTTTTCTTATATTAATACCATGTAAAAACCATTAAAAAAATTAAAAATCTTATTTTTAAAAATTCCAACATCTACATATGATGAACGCCAGTTTCATATCTTTTAAAAACTTAAAATTAACTCTGGAATTTGTTCAAAGTTTCTAAATATTTCTTTAAATTATTCAAATTTTGCATAAAATTTTTAAAAACCAAGAATCATTTGACATTTTTTCAGATATCTTAAGAATTGTTACGCACATGTGGAGCTCACCGCGAGGAAATAAAATGCTTTTGTTTTAGGTAATTTTAATCACTACTTTAAAAAAAATTTTCTGCATCACTGTTGTTCATTTAGTTTACTGTTGAACTAAAAGGCTAAAGTATATTTCATTATTAAGACGTGTATTATATATATCGTTTCATATGTTCCTAAAACCCCTATGGCACCAAGTCCGGGGTCAGAATTTCTCCACCTCCGCCCCCTCCTACCACTTAATTTTTAGTTTGTAACCAAAAAAAACCTTTAAAACAGAAAATGCGCGAATATTCTTGTAAATCGCCAAAATGCACCCATAAAAGGAAAATTCCCTGCAAAGGGGATCAGCATAACGTAATATATAAACGTGGAAATCGATTAAAAATTACTGCAAGACCCAATACATATGTAATTTCATGCGCTGAATCCGCGGTAAAATTTCAGCCACAACCACGTCTCACTAACGTGAGATAGGTGGTTACAGTCTGTGACGGAATCAATACGGCGATCCGGAAAAAGTCTCGTGCACCCTGAGGACACGGAGCGACCCAA
>JAAAKG020212548.1:0-22423 GCA_010014905.2 Druon quercuslanigerum | reverse complement strand
TGGAGCCGCCATGTTGGATTTTTCTCAAAGACCACAAAGAATTCGAAAGTCCACGTCGAGACGAAGATTTTGAGCCCACAAACGTCTTGATCGGTTGAGAAGAATTTTGGAAAATGCTTTGTCCCCGTTGACGTGGAACGTCCCATATATATATATATATATGGTTAGGATCCAGCCGAGTAAAGCTGGGATGCCAGCCGTATCAGCGGAATGGATGAGCTGGAGTGCCAGCCGACAAGCAAAAGGAGGAAAAAGGATTAAACATAAGAGGAAGGTACATATTAAGTAATTTTCTTACTATTGTTTTTTGGAATATCTTGAATTCCAAGGTTTCTATTATTTTCTTTTATTAAACACTGTTTATTATACACTTGTAAGACTTTTAATTGATTTGTGCTGACGCAAAGTGACAGGTCGCCTAAGTCGTCGTGAGAGAGAGAGTAAAGGGATATCTAGCCGTGGGAGTGAGAGGGATCAAGTTGTGGTCCAACTGTGTTTCGGAATAAGTTTGGCCTAGCCCGAGCGGTATTCTGGCTCGAGGAGGTTGCTTAGAACTAACAGCGGATGTCCAGCCGTTAGCCCTATTGACCAGAGCAGTATTCCAGCCCTGATAATTCTGCTGTTCCGTGGCGGAGCGCGCCTGTTTAAACCTACCGTGCCGCATAAGAGTTGGCCAGAGTGGGGAAGGATCGGGTGGTGGGAGATGGGCGCGCTTAAGTTTGAATGATAAGAGATGGTGTTTCGCTCTCTTTCCTTCTATTTCTCTCTCATTTTTTAGAGTCTAATACTCTAATATCTGGAATGGTTTGTCCACCGAATGGATAAAGGTCGTATACGAGAAGGAATCTCACCCTATGTGAGTCGCGTACAACAATTGACTTGAACAGACCACTATTTTCAAATGTTGCCGGGGGTTACCTGTTTCTGCTTTTATTATAACAAGTTTAATCAGAGAATACAATCCCGAGGGTCGCATTTAAATGCATTGATTTGATCTAATTTTTTAAAGTTTTACTTGGGAATAGCAAGATTAAATAAAATATCAAAAATGACCGTTAAATTCGCTTTTAAAAAATTGTCGAATAACGAATTAAAGACTTTTAAAGCTTCTATCCGAATGTGCTCAGAAAATGTCAGATAAACTAAATAGTACCTTGGCTACGATTGTTTTAAGTTTTAATTATGAAAACATAAAATTAAATGATTCAAAATTATGTAACAATAAATAAATTTTCACGCAATGGCTTTGGGAATATTCTCAAACGTTCGAGGGGGAAAAATATCAAAGAAAGGTAGCAATTTCCCTTAAATTTTTGGGCAAATTCCCAACGTAGATGGAAATTTACTCATTAGTTTGCAAATTTTACCTGAGAAACAGTTGGAGAAATTCCCAAAAGTTTTCACAGTGTAATTGTGAAGGAAATTTAGATGAGCTAGTCCACCAGCAAACTTCTCTGAAGAAAATATTTTAATTTGTTAAATACTCAAGCTATAATGTGCTTAAATAAAAGGAAAGAAACCTCGTTTTTTTAATCCCAAAATAATTTCGTAAAGCTATAAGAAGAAACTTTTTTATCTATTTTCAAAAAAGAAATACTGGGGAATGGACGAAAGATATAAGCCTTGAGGGCGATAAAACGTTAACTTTTATTTTAATTATTAGTTATTAAAAACAGTTTTTAAAATTACACTAATGCTGTGCGGGAATTTAGACAACAAATATTATTTTGAAATTCTTAGAGATTCGTGAATGGGTGGATAATGGAGATTCCTTCTTTTCTTCTGCATTCATATATTGTAGCTCGCCGCTGTTCATGTTTAGTTTTGCCCGTCCTGCCCGCATATATATTCCTCGAAGAATTGTATTATTTTGTTTAAAAGTTGAAAAAATGTCACCATTAGACGTTGATAATACCAACTGTTCTTCGGTTGGTGGGGGCAGATATTGATTATTTCTTGTTTTAAAAGAAAGTCGTTTATTATGAGGAAAAGAGTATTTTCGAATTTCGAATTGCCGGTTCGGATTCGCTTTTGGAATAAGTCGAACCATTCTAAGTTTTTCATGTTGAAGTTTATATCCAAGTAATGGCAAGGAAGGAGGTTCAGCAGAAGGAGACCTGGACCTCTCACGAAGAGTGGGCTGGTCAGGAGGAGTAGATCTAACCAGAGAATCTGGCAAATAGGTTCTGGTAGGAGAAAAAGACTTTTTAGGAGAATCATGTCTGCCAGAAGAATCAGAATTTTCATTAACTGAAACACTCTGATTAGGGTAGTACTTTGGTAAGCAATCGGACCGTGAACTTGAATCTACAAAAAGAAACAGAGGATTAAATTTGTTTTGTTTGTTCTCTTTCAGAAAATTTTGACGGATATTACTTTTGAGCTTCGAAATCATTTTTGCGCTTGTAGCGTATTTTTTCCAATCGAGAAAGAAGTACCTAATGAGCTTTATTAAAACTATAGGAACGTTCAAATTCTACGCTTCAATTAGCTAGCAAAAAGAATTCATTGATTGAATAAATCTTCTAATTTTCAAGCAAAAGTTTGCTGAAGTAACTGCGAATAAATATACTCTAACAAAACGAGGAAATATTAAAAATGACCAATACTATTTTACAAAAAGAAAGAAAATTCAATGGATTAGTTAAATTTTTACCCAAAATGTAGAGTTTTTAACCAACAAGGATAATTTCCTAACTAAAAAGATAAATTTTTAACCAAGAAGATTAATTTTTTTCCAAAAAGCACAACTTGCCAACCAATTTCTTGAATTTTGAAGCCTAAAAGACGAATTATCTACTAAAAATTTGAATTTTTAACCCGCTTATACGATTTCTTAACAAAAACGTTCATGTTCTATCAAATATTAAAGTTTTTAAACATATAGATTAGCTTTCTACCAAAAAACTAAAATTTTTAAACAAAAGTTAACGGTTAACTAAGGTGATGAATTCTCATCTAAAATATTTTATGATATTCATAGTTTTACTATGATTATTTAATTAAACCGACTAAAATATTATTTTATTATGACTCTTCTAAACTGAGATCGAGCAGTGCCACCAACTCCCAAATGTGTTTGTTCCATTGAGTGAATTATTAAATTTAAACTAATTGAAAGTGACTGATTTCCAGCTACTTCAATCAGGGAAATTTTACTGACAGTCAGTGGCATTTTACTCATTCAGATTCAGAGAGTAAGGAATTTCCAATGTGTTCAAATATTGTTATAGGCCCATACTGATTTTCCTGCAATATTTTTAACTAAGAATTCAATTTGAAAAACAGCTCGTTTTTGGCGGCATGGATGATGATAATTCTGTGAAAAAAGATAGATAAATTTGAAGTTGTTAAAATATATTCAAAATAGTACAATCGTAATTCGATTACTCTATTTTATTTTGTATGCGTCAGTTACAGATTAGCAGTAATTCAGGGTAGTGAATCATCGACAAGTTAATAGAAAACGCTAATTTTTCGGGTGTGTTCACAGGCCGACAAAATTTGAAGCCAGAAAGCGGACTAAACATTTCCGAAGGATTTTAATGTCCTGGATCGAGTAGAAACCACTTCTACCAAACTACAAGCATGCTATACACCTGAATCTGGGAACAATAAAATTAGTCGAATATTTTTCTTGGAATAATTAAGCTCCATGCCGCAAGTGGGCTAACCCATCTACCTGCTAATCCACCTAAACGCCGGAAATCACCCCCCACTAAATCATAAGCAGGCTAACCCACCTAACCCTTGAAACAGCGAGTTTATTCGTTTAAATTTTGTGAAATGAGTTAATTCCACACTACAAGTGGGCTAAGCTTGAGATAAAAAGTTTTAATTTAGCGTATTAATACACTAACGCCGAGGTGGTATGCCATTGTACCTTGAAAATGTTATGTGAGGGAATTTCGGGGGTTCCTTTTCGATTAGCTCACTTTTTTGTCATAATTTCTAGAAGATAAAATGTCGAAAATAGTTAGGGCTTTTAAAAAAACAAATTTTACTGTTATCATTCATAAATATTGTAAATTTACTTAGGATTTTCTAGCTTACTAAGGCAAGACTCAATACGGCAGTTGCATCTTCTAAGGAATCAAGTTTTAACGGAAAAGAAACTACAAAACATTAAGTACTATTATTATTTGCTTATTATTACAGATTTTTTATAGCATTTTGCAATAATTATTATAGAACAGATTCGTTCTAACCTACTCACGATAAAATATAACATAATTTAACTTTATTTTTTGCTTTCCAATATAACTAAGGGTTAAGACCATAACCATAACTAACCATAACTAACCATAACTAACCAGGGTTAAGACCAATATATAAAGGCTCAACATTTTGTTGAAGTGTACAAAAAACAGATTAACGAAGAATGATGAGAACGGATCAACTAATGGATTTTCTGATAATTCATGTATATATACTGTTCTGATATATTTATATTTTGTACTTCCCTAGCAGAAATCGCGTATATTGATAATTTTAGAACTTGGTGGAATGAAATTTTGTTATCAGTACTACATTGTTTATTCAGTCGAAATTAAATGTCATAACGTGTATAATTATTTAACATTGAGAAACTCAGCAAAGTTGATTATGTACAAACAGTATGTATCCTGTATCATGCATGAAATTATTATTATTATATAATTATATAAACTTTTTTGCAACAATTAAATTTAATAAGATATAAAATTCGAGATAAATTTTAGCTACTATCCAAATCTTTTTGATTGACTAAACATTTTTTAGAATGTTTTGATTACCCAGTTATTTTTATTACTAGAAGCATTGTAGATTTCATGAATTCGTTCTCGAAGCAAATAATTATTTTGAACTACAGTGGTTTTAACTTGATTAAAATTCTCTTTGCTTAATCTAATATCACTCAATTTAATACATCTATCTTATAAATCTTTTATTTGGTCGAACTCTTGACAATATAAATTATGGAAATTAAAATTAGGATATCTGCCGGACTATGACGATTTTTGGAACCCATGTTAACTGTAAAAAAATTTTCAATACTGTCAAACGTAGTTATAAAATTGTTAATTTTTTCCGTAGAAACAATAGCTAAAATATCATCCGCATATATATGTAAAAAATCCATTTCTTTTAATGAAACTATAATTGAAAAAAAATTCCTGATTATCATGCTCTTCTATCACTCGATATTTCGTCTCTTTTTACAAATGTTTCATCAGATTTGATTTTAAATGATTTTGAAAATATTCCTGTTCATGAATTTAAAAAAGGAATAAAATTTCTAATGGAGTCAACATACTTTAAATTTAGCGATATTTACTATAAACAAACTTTTGGTACTCCAATGTGGTCACCAATTTCTGGAACCTTACCGGATATAATTAGGCAGGACCTTAAAGACAACGTTTTAAATAAATTACAATTACATAAAATATAAAACTTCTTTTGAATAAATTCAATATAAAAAAGTATTCCAAGTAAATTCAAATGCAATGCAGTTCATAAAATGAAACGCCAATGTGGTAAATAAAATGTTGGACAAATGAAGCGTCCATCACGCATTAGAATCGATGAACATCGAAACAATATTAGACACAATGAAAAATATTATGAAGTCGTTGCAAAATATTTAGTTAATTTCCACAATTAAGATTTTTCTTGTATAGATTAGGATAATTTTAAAATATTACACTAAGATTTTAATTATTGTATAAGATGCATCGCTGAAATTATATTCATTCAAGAAGAAGGTAACAAGAGTTTCAACAAAATTACAGATTTAGATCATGACAATCCTGCTTAAAACAGGTTTTATGAAGGTTTCTCATAACTAAAATAATTATAACTAATTCACTTACATTTATTATTTTCAAAGCTACTCAAAGAATGATAATGAATATCATTCCAATAGTTCTGAATCTTTAGAAAAAAACTTTCGTCTTCTCTTGTATTATGCTACTCTTGTACATATCCTAGCGGATAAAAGAAATGCGAATGAAAATTGAGAACCTACAGAAACCGGATGTGCGAATACATTTCCAAAAGAAGATGATCCAAATCATAGATACGGCAACTTGGAAGGCGCTTATGCGAAATAAAGATACAGAGGGCGCATGGACTATGTTCCGGGATATCATTGTTAGATGCTAACTCGATGTGTCTGGTGCCACGGTTTAGGAAGAATTTTTAGTGATGCATGGTGGAATGATTAAAGTCACATTGCCCAAAATGCAAAGAAAGAAGCGTGCCGGAGAATTTTGAACATGGTAGGTTTTAGCGATGAGAAAAGAAATAGGCGTATAAATAATTACAGACACAAACAGAGGATGCTCAAGCGATTAACTAAGAAAAGTAAAGATGAATTGGCTAGCTTTTGATCTGAAAATACAATTGCGAGCGTCAATTTTTGAGCCTGTACGTCAGGAAACATGTTATTTTTGAGAAAAGCTTATAGTATGGGAGCTGATGAATAATATCTCAAGTACTATTTTTACAGGGTGAGGCAGTTGGCTGGTCTTATTGGCGATTTGTAAATGTCGCGAAAAAAATTGTTTATGCAAAAAATTTGAAATGTAATAAAGTTTCTTTGATCAGACCACTATTTTTGAATGTTTTCGGCGGTGTTGACTGGCCCTGTTCCAAAACTGGACCGCACGACGATGGGTTTTTGAATATTCTTTACAAATTTTATTTACACAGAAAAACTAGATATAATCAAATGAAATTTTTCTATTATTAATTAAATGAAGTCTATTCATAACTCTAGGTGTATTACAGTTGCACTGGAATAACCTCCTATGTCCACCTAAATTCTCAGAATACCTATTTCCAGTTTTATTTGGAACAAGTTTGATCAGACATTACTTTTTCAAAAGGACGAAAATGTTTTTATTTGCAGCTCAAATGGAAATTCCGGTGAGACATTTTATCTAAAAATGATCACAATTAATAATATAATCTTTGTTCTGATTTCTCTAAAAAGCAGACACCACTTACTTTATCCAAAAATATCTTCTAGAAATACTAAAAAATACATTCCGTGAGGAAAATTCCCAATGTATATGGAAACTTACTCATAAGTTTGGGAATTTTTCCGAAGTTTCTGCAAGGAAAACTTTTTAAAATTGGTGGAATATATCTTGACTGGGTTTTATCCCTATGTTATTAAGGAGTAATGTTTAAAATTTCGAGAAAATTTCAAAACGTTGTGAAGGGAAATGTTCTTTAAAATTTGTGAAATATTAATAAAAAACAAGGGTCAGCTTGACCGTAGTGCATTAGAAGAGTCTCGCCCTGAAAATCATCTTCTTGACCATGGTAGCCCCGGCACTAGGTAAGTATACTTTGCTTTGCGTCGACTGCTTTCTTAAATACTCGCCGCGTCATTTCTGTTGTGAGAGAGGCGTATGTCGTGCCCTGGCGGATTTTCTTCTAAACTACCAGCTTGAAGAAAAAGGATTCAAATTAAGATTGGGATGGAAACTTAATACTAATCATATAACCATAAGAGAGCGATGAAGCATATATAGTATTGATGAAATATATGAACTATATATAAACTAACTAAGTAACTATTTGATATTTGTAGAGTTTTTTTTTAAGATCAGTGTGACTTTTCACATGTTCCATAGGAAGATTACCATTACGTTGCGTAAAATTTACTATATTGGAAAGGATATTGTCAATTCCCTGTCATTTCGGCAAAATTCCAAACTACCTTAGGAATATTTCGCTCTTAGGAAAAATATTCCCTTCAGGGAAATTTTGTACTCATTAGAGAAAGCCACTTTCCCAACTGAATTTGGGAATTATCTCTGAGGAACAGTTGGGAAAATTCCCAAAAATGTGTACAGTTAAATTGAGAGGAAAATCTAGATGAGCTATTCCAGCAGCAAACTTCTCCAAAGAAAATATTTTAATTTGTCCAATACTCAAGCTATAATTTGCTTTAATAACAGGAAAGAAACGTCATGTTATTTCCATGTATAAAACCTTGGGTAATTAAAATAATGTAGATGAGCTGTTGCAGGAAAATCATAATAAGGCTATACTAATTTTACTTTTAAAATAATTTTGTAAATCAATAAGAAGAAACTTTTTTATCTATTTAAAAAAAAAATACTGGAGAATGGACAAAAGCCTTGAGGGCGATAAAACATTAACTTTTACTTTAATTAATAGTTATTTAAAACACTTTTTTGAATTACATTAATGCTGTGCGGGAATTTGGTCTACAAATATTATTTCAAAATTTCTTGCGATTGGTGAAGTGGTGGATATTGGACATTCCTTCTTTTCTTCTGCGTTCATATATTTTAGCTCGCCGCTGTTCATGTTTAGTTTCGCCCGTCCTTCCCGCATGTATATTCCACGAAGAATTGTATTTTTTTCTGAAAGGTTGCAAAAATGTCACCATTAGATGTTGATAATACCAACTGTTCTTCGGTTGGTAGGGGTAAATACTGATTATTTTTTCCTTTAAAAGAAAGTGGTTTATTATGAGAAAAAGAGTATTTTCGAATTTTAAATTGCCTGTTCGGATTCGCGTATGGTATAAGCCAAACTATGCTAAGTTTCTCATGTTGAAGTGTATATCCAAGTAATCTAAAAGAAGAAGGTTCAGCAGAAGGGGACCTGGACCTGTCACGAAGAGTGGGTTGGTCAGGAGGAGTAGATCTAACCAGAGAACCTGGCAAATAGGTTCTAGTAGGAGAAAAAGACTTTTCAGGAGAATCACGTCTGGCAGTAAAGTCAGAATTTTCAGAACATAAAACACTTTGATTAGGGTAGCTATTTGGTAGGAAATCGAACCGTGAACTTAAATCTGCAACAAGAAACAGAGGATTTAATTTGTTTTTTGTATTCTATTCCAGAAAATTTTGCCGAATATCACTTTACTGCTTCGAAATCATTTTTGCACTTCTAGCATATTTTTCTCCAATCGAGAAAGAAGTACCTAATAGGTTTTATTATTTATTTTAACTATGGGACTGTCCAATTTTCACGCTATGTAATTTTCCACACATTTTAAACTTCCTGTCACCTTCATACGTGGCAGTTTTCCGAATTTTTACGTAGTTTTTGACTAGCTGAAATATAAGTCAGGCACACTGCAGCAGAATTTGAATGTTAGTAATTTTAATTTATGCGTATTAGTACTATTAATGGCATTTTGCATTGATTATTGTAGAATAGATTCGTTCTTACCTACTTACTATAAAAAATAAAATAATTTTACTTTATTTTCTGCTTACCAATATAATTAAGAACAAAGCCCATGGTTAAAACCAATATATAAAGGCTCAACATTTTGTCAAAATGTAGGAAAAACTGATTAGCAGAATGTTAAGCACATAATTACTAATGATTTTTCTGATGTTCCATGTATATATACTGTTCTGAGATATTTATGTTTCTTCCTTCCCTAGCAGAAATCGCGTATATTGATAAGTTTAGAACTTGGTGGAATGAAATTTTGTTATCAGTGACACATTGTTTATTCAGTCAAAATAATATTTTAACGTGTAAAATTATTCTTAATTAGGAAGCTCAGCAAAGTAGATCATCTGCAAGCAGTATGTATCTTGCTTAGGTATCTGCTATATTGCTTAGCAGTATGTATCTTCTCTTACTCTTCTTTCTTACATATTTTGCATGAAAGTAATTTTACGTATTTCACGTAGTTTTACATAATTTTTAACGAAAACATCTCCTACGAATTCAAAACTGCAGTATTTTGTATTAAAGTTTGTAATGTAGTCTCTTGTAATATTCAAAACAAGAAATTTTAAAAGATTTTTATTTCTTTTAAGTGTTCAGATTTCTAAAATACTGAACAGATTTTAAGGAATGGTCAAAGCAAATTGTATGACGTTGTTCCTTTAATTCAGGATGCAGAACCTTAGGCACGTTTTTCTAGGAAGGGCAAATGTGCCGCATAATTTATGTAACAATCCAAAGCGCATGGCTCGAGCCTGTACCTAATGGGAAAACAATCATCTGGCGTACATCCTCGCCTAGCCAAAACGTGACGTTGCCGTAATTTTTGACTGCGGATTTGAAATAAGCGGGAAATTTCACGATAAAAATGACCTGTGGAAAAATTTCTTTTGAGACCATGTCAAACATGTAAGACTATGTCTGACACACCAAATATTCTTTTAATTTTTTTACCATAAGTAAATGTGGAATTATTTTTTTCTCATTAAAGCTGGTCGTTGACCTCAGTTTCCGCTTTTTTTAGTTTTGAGCTTAAAATCATATCTAAATTCATTTATTAGGATTTCACAATCTTGCCGGGCTAATTATTTATATTTTACATTTAAGGTTCTGGGTGATACTAATAACCGATGACGCCCATAACCGCGATTCGATACATGGCAATTAAACCACTGCTCACAGAACCCTAATGCTTCGTCTTGAAACGGAGCGCGCTCGAGAAGCGAGCAGTGTGCAGGCAACTGCACAATGCTTTTTCATGACGATAACTTATATTTCTGTCACCATTCAGAATTTTCGAAAAATATTCGTAATTTTTAGAAACTGCTTCTGAAGTTTTATAAAAATTTAGTAAAGTTACTATAAAAGTTACTAAATTTCGTTTTCAGCAACCTAATTTCGTGAATTTCAGTTACTTCAGTGTCTTAAATGTGTCGGAATTTTTCGAACCTTTCTAACAGTGTACGTATAAAATTGATTAATTAAATAACTATGTGATATGTTCTACATTTGTGTAAAAATATAATGGGTATTCATATCATCCTCATTATTAACAGAATTTGTGAACCCACCAGATATTTCCGGCTACATGCTCAGAATACCTTTTACCAATTTTTTTTAGTACAACTGTTAAACAGAGAATACAGTTCCGCGGGTTGTATTTTAGAGCACATATTTGATCTACTTTTTTAAATGCACTAAAACTTTACCGATGTTATCCCCTGTGTTAAAATGGTTAAAGTTGGAATGGATACTACACCTGGAAAATAAAGGCGAAGTGGCTTCTGATCTAGTTTTTTGAGCAGAAGGTGCCTTCGGAATGGGTGAGGAAGAACTAAGAGCGGCAACTTTTAAGAGGACCCTGCTGGAAACACTTTCATGTACTCGTGTGTGCATGCAAGCGGCTAAGTTGTTCCCCCGTATGGGCGCCTGGATCTTCTTAGCTTGAACTGGTTTTGTCTCGAAACTTTAAAATTTCTTTGCGAATTTTTCGAATAATTTTTCCAAGTCCATCTTCTGTTCCAGGACTGTTTATATAAATTGGAGGCAGAGTGTAAAAAAAGGTCTTGTCTCCAATATCAGGAGTGAGCAAATTTCACCAAATCTTACTCAACTCGAGTACTCACTTCTGAAGGTCTGAATTAAGAAAGTAAAGCAGAGAAACTTCGGCGATTAACGTATCAATTACATTGATTTCTTTAGAGAAACACATGTTAATACTAACAGACCTTGCTCAAATTTTGAGTGCAGCTAATTATGTTGAACCAACAACAAATTTCTAAATTCATAAAATAATGAAAGAAATATGTTTTGGTTAATATGTTTCTGATTGTTGCAATTCGAGGTTTGAAATTAATATTCACAGAACAAACGCCCTTTAAATTAACTTCAATTTTCTTTTTCTTTTCAATTTTTGAACGTGTCACTTTTTAAAGCTGAGGAAGACAGTTTAATTAGTAGAGAACTCTCGAAAGTGCATTCCTTTATTTATTTAGATTTCTCAAGAGATTTAAAATTACATATCATTGGTTCGCTAATATAGAATTACAAAAGATAATATAAAATATAAAAAATCCCATTTAAATTCGTTTTTAAAAGATTGCCGAATCATCTTTTGAAGACTAAAAACCACCTATCCGAAGATCCATAGATTAAATAAAGAAAGACAAGCTTTAATGATAAGTAATATATTTCTTGCGTGAATAATTTTCTAGAAAACATTAAACAAATTTTATTTTAGAATTGTCATCTTTACTAAGAGTATTGCAAGTCAAATCCTGAATTTTAAAAGACTTGAGAGACAAAGTTGTCTTTAATTATGAAAGCATAAAGTTGCATGTTTAAAAATTATATAAAAATACACCTTGTATTATTTTTAATCGCATAATCTTACGAGCCCGAATGCGAGGAAACTAACATTGAATAAAAAGGGACCGTTATAAATTCAAATAGCTAATACGTAATTAAGAAGGAAATCTATATAATCCAGTCCACGAGCAAACTTGTATCAAAAAAGTCTTTTAATTTAATTGTCAATTACTTAGGCTTAAGGAAGCTTGTGTTATATTTATCTAGAAAGCCTTGCCAGCCTTCAGAAAAACCCTCATCTAATATGTGCATGAATTCTATTAATTAAAATACTTTTTTAAGTAACATTAATGCTGTACGGAACCTTAGTCTACAAATATTATTTTGAAATTCTTTGAGATTGGTGAATCCGTGGACAATGGAGATTCCTCCATCTCTCGTATGTTCATATACTGCGCCTCGCCGGTGCCCATGTTTACTTTCGCCCGTCCTTCCTGCATATATATTCCACGAAGAATTGTATTATTTTTCATCAAAGTTGCAAAAATGTCACCATTAGACGTTGATAATACCAACTGTTGTTCGGATGGTAGGGGCAGATATTGATTATTTCTTACTTTAAAAAAAAGTGGTTTATCATGAGGAAAAATGTATTTTCGAATTTCGAATTGTCGGTTTCGATTCGCGTTTGGAATAAGTCGAACTAATCTAAGTTGTTCATGTTGAAGTGCATATCTAAGTATGTTCGAAGATGAATGCTTCGCAGGAGCAGACCTAGACTTTCCTTGAAGAGTGGGCTCGCCAGAATGAGTAGACCTTACTTGAGACACCGGTAGGCAATCAAACCGCGAAGTTGAATCTGCAACATGGAACAGAGGATTACATTTTTCTTGTGTATTCTCTTCTAGAAAATTTCGACGGATATTAATCATCTCTTCCGGTATATTTTTTTCTCTGCTAGCATATTTTTCGCTATAGGAGAGACACGTGTCGAACGAACTTTAATGTTTATTTAAACTATGCGACGTTCTAAGTCTTACACAATATTTCTTGGGAAAAGAGATTAATAATAGTTTTAAGCTTCAACATAACAACTATTTTTTAAAAACACTTCTTTTTTTAATTTTGGTCCGTACTAGGGATACCTTCATGATCCGTATGTTCGTTAGTCATCCCAAAATTGGCCAAAAAGTCCCTTGTTTTTGGCGGCAGAGCTGATGATATTTCTGTGAAAAGACAAAAAAGATTGATGTATTTGCAATTTTAAAAATGAGTTGAAAACAGTTAAAATGTAATTGTAGTAAGAAAAGTCGATTGCGTTACATTTTATTGTTATTTACAGCTACACTGTTAAAAATTTTTTCAAGAAATTTTCCCCAAAAGTATGCGGTCGGTTGCAATAATGCTGTACTTGTATTTTAAGGAATCACTTATTTTTCATTTCTTTTGTACCTAAAATTATAAAAAACAAAAACCAAGCTTCTGAAAATACAAGTATACCATTATTGAATCCAACCTTAATTGCAAAAAATTATTTAATCGAAATGAAAATTTATTTTTGAGTTGCGATAGCACGCATGCTCGTTATCAAACAAGCCCCAACAACGAATATCAGAGGATATTCTCTCATATAATCATATATTACTGTGTGCACCACTAGCAGTTATGTTATTGAAATGCTTGGACTATACTATGCTAACGAAAATTTCTGCGGGAATTTGAAAAGTTTCATTGACGATGCAAATAATTTGCGCAATCCTTAATCGTGGTTTCCGTGATGTGAAAGAAAAATTAGAGGATGAGAATTTTAAAGTCTTGATGCCTATTCTGAAAGGCAAGAGTAAACGACTGTCCACGGAAGAATCCAGTAAGTCTCGTTTTGTCACTAAAGTTCGCTGGGCAGTTGAATCCGTAAACGGTGTACTTAAAAAAAATATCGCTTTTTGGATCATAAAATCGACCACAAGCTCATACTGAAAATTGGGATTTATTTCAAAATCGCGTCGTATCCAGTAATTTAAAGTGACAGTGATAAAGATTAAAAGAAATAATTACATAAAAACCATTCCGTCTTGTAAAAGGCGAGGGGACTTACACTCAAAAAGTACCTAGTTTTGTGAGAGGAAACCGCAATGCAACCTCCTCGTAGTAAGCTCTGGATTATATAATTTTTATTGGTCATGTGCACCATTATTACAGCTCACGTTTTTGATCAAAATTCTTGACTAAAACACTATATAGTTAGCCATAAAAATAATTTAGATTCTAGTTTGAAAAAAATGTTTTTCTACTTTTCTTATAGTAAAACTAAAACTATAATATGCCTAAGTTTAATTGACGAGTAAGGAGGTAACTCTGGCACATGAAGAAGTAAAGTTATAGCATCAACTTCAAAAAAGGAGACTTGAAAAAAAAACCTAACTTGATGCTAGTAACTTGAAACGCACATACAATCCCAAAAAGAAAAAAGTTCATAAGCGTAAGGTCGTAAGTGTAACTAAATAATACATCCCCCTCACCCTCGTCCAAAGCTTACTGGTCATCGCGTTAATCACAATTCTAAATAGGCCGTCAATTAAAAGCCCGCGCCTGAAGGCATGCAGCTTAAAATTGAATTTATTTCACCAGATGTTTTGTTGTTGACAAAATGAATTCATCTTCATCAATAATTTCCTATACTGTATACGAATATTTTTCTTTAAAAAATCTAGACTTTTTTTTTAATTCGTTGTCTAAACTCGCGAGGAATAATTTTAAGCAGCTGTGTAAACAAGTGACAAATATCAAATGTACAATATTGTATAAACACTCAAACTGTGTTTAAAAACATTTACTTATATATTTGACCACCGCACTAGTATTACTGTATTGTCTGTAATATAATTATAAAATTATAATTAAATAGAAATATAAAAAAATAAATTATTTAATACACATATTATTATAAGAGTTTCTAAAACCATTCTTCTTTATTTATATGAGAATTTTTACATTAAAAGCAAATGGTCCAAATTGAGTTCAGATCAAGAAAAATTCTGATCTATTTTATTAAAAATGCCAGTAAAATAAAAAGAAGAAAGGACTAGGATACATCTTTTTCTTGATTATATTCGGAATTTTTTATTGTGTTAAAAAATATTTAGATGAAAAATGAAGGTCTCCATGAAATAAATTTTTTTCTATAAATTTTTTCATATTAGCCTTTTTACCGAATTAGTCTACTTCACTGGACAGTTCGAAATCTAAAAATTTTGCAACATTTTCTTGAGGGCGTGCTTGAACTTTTGTTAAGTTGTAGTCCGGAAATAAATTAAAATATTCTTTCTTTTAATTTTTTATTAAAAACGATAGTATTCTATTTTTGGTGTAAAAAATTGTTCACAACTCAAAAAATAACCTATTTCGTTGAAAATTTGTCCTATTTCGTAAAAAAAATGATCTTGGTTGGCAAACTCAACATTTCTCTTGGAAATTCAACGGTTATGTTGAAGTTTTTTTCGCCGAGTTAAATTTTTCATCATTGTAGTCAAATAATTTTTTTCTCTGGCTAAATTAAAGTTTTGGTTGCAAATTTACCTTTGTTATTAAAAAAATTAAGTAGTTTGTTCAAAATTCATCCTTTTTAGTAAAAACAGAAACTCAAGAAATATAAAATTCACAAAGACAATAGCATCAAAAGACTTGAAAAAGGAGAAACGGTTTTCCATAAATCAATTTAAAAAAAGTAAACTCAAAAAAATGAACTTAGGTAACAGAATTGCACAAAAGGATTTTAAATGAGAGAAATATTTTTCAAAAAGTCTGTCTACAACAAAAGAGTAAAGAGGGAAAAAAGTTTTCCTTGTGTATTTCTTTTCACAGATTTTACACTCTTGCCCTATTCCCCTCTTTTTGAATTTTCTAAAGTATTCTTCTTTTTCCTTTTTAACTCGTTATTTTCTTAAACTCAAACTGAATTAGTGAAACTCGATAGGATACTCCAACTACTCTAGCTGAAACTCTTTTTTTGTAAGGATGGTCCAATATCGTATTTTCAATTTTTCTTGATGAAATTTCATATCTTTTGGTCAAACATGCTAATTAAATAGTTTATCATTCCAATTAAACTTAATATTTTTTTTAAAGTTATCTGTTTATTTGAAAATTTAATTATCTTTTAAAGGTTAATCTGCTTTGAAAAAAATTAAATTGTTTTCTTTTGGCTAATCAAATAAGAAGTTTCGAATATGACTTGTCCGGAATAAATTCAGATTAAATTTGCAGCCATTTCGGACAAAGTTAATTAAAGTTGGAATGGAAGTAGAAATTAAGATTAGAATATAGATGAAATTTTCTTTTGCGTATAGCCTAAAGAATGTGCATAAGATTATGGATATAATATTTTAATATATTCACCATTATAATTGAGTATAACCGCCAATGATAGGATAAGAGAAAAAAAAGTCTTCATATTTTCTGGTTACGAAAAAGCTTGTCAATGTACTAATAAAGGACTGAAATAAAAATGTAACAAATGAGTACTCCACTCGTTCATCAGAATACGTATGATACATTATAGTCGTTATCTCCGTAATTAAATGCGATAAGATTGTCTTGCTCAGATATTGAACCACTATTTCATACACTATAAAATCAGTAATTTATACGACGTTTAATATGCTGAACGCAGAAAGAATTTTCGATCTATGTCTCTTTTTATAATTCGCTACCGGATATTCCTTTTTTTCTCTTAAATAAATTAAATCATAAGCTAGTATAAGTTTTTCAACTGGTTAGGAATTATCAGTACCGAATATCAAAATTTTCTAGGAAATACCTTTATGTTTGGAATCATTTAAAGTGATTTTAGCGCTGTTGATAGCTCTTTTCATTTGGAAATTGATTTACGAAAAATGCGACGAATTTGTATTCTGCATAAAGAAATTTGAGAAAAGATTTGAATCAGAAAGAGAAATAAGGATTTTTTGCCAGGGTTGGTAAGAGATATCCTCGAGAACGAATTTCTCCTGAATGTTCTCCAAGAAAATGAGCAAAATTATATTTTGTAATTTAGTTCTACGACCTAATTACTGGATAAATTGTTTTTCCGTTTCGTGACCCCTATTTATCCCTTAATATCCGTCATGAGTTTTGAAATTAGTGCTAATTGTTAAAGTGAAATTCCTCTTTTTTCAGGTAAATCATGTTAACAACATAATAGCAACCTCTGATATACATAAATGCTTTCTTTTTTAACCCGCATTTTCTATAAAAAAAACTCTGTGAAGCTGGTAGATGAAGTCCCATCAAATGAATTTATTTTTCTTTCTGATTTCATATCTTTAGAATCAACATAATTGGCTTGTGAGCTTTTTTAATGAAGTGTCTTCTAAAAACAAGCACACTGCCCGGCACATATTTGACCCTATAGTTGAAGTGAATTAAACGTATTTGAGGTAATTGCAGTTTAGGGTTCAGCTCATCAAGGGATGTATTTTAGAGAATCTGAAAAAGCGGGTTGTTGTCTGTGTGAAAAATTATTTTTACCCCAGAGTTTAAATGAGACCTCCTTCGATTTGAAAGGTCAGAGAAAACCAATCATTTCTTTCTGACCCATCTCGACACTTCCAAGAACCTCCAGTTGCTGTCGACCACCCGCCCAAACCAGAGGAGGTCGAAGTCTTTTCGAGAGAAGTTTACGAAGTGCAAAATAGACCTGGCGAAGACCCAGAGAACATAAATAGCTTCAAGGAGCTATGTGATGCCCTCATAACAACACCTGAGGAAGAATGCCCAACTATCAATACCGAGGAGGTGAAAAAAGTATTAAGAGGTATGAAGAAATATTCCCCTCTAGGACCAGATGGTTTCAACACCATCTGGTGAAAGAAGTTTCCTTCAACCCACCACAATCTAGCCCGTATTTTCATCACATATTTAAAGTCGGAAGGGCCAATTCCGGAGTAGTTGGTTGAAGGGCGTACAGTGCTCCTTCCGAAAATGGGGAGCTCAGCTGACTCAAAGAATTACAGGCCAATCACTTGTCTGAAAACACTCTAGAAGATATTCACAGCTATCCTAAATGATAGGATTGTTCGCGCAATCGGATCTGTGGGGCAAGAAATGTATAAACAATGCGACTTAAAGAAATTCATAGTAGGAAGTCGGGTGAACCTGCTTATCGATAGATGTGTCTGCAAAGATGCAGCATCCTACCAGCGTGACCTATCGATTGCCTGGATTAATTACAGGATAGCTTTCGATTGGAGCTCTCATCAACTTTTCATCTGTTTGTTGGAAAGCTTGAAGGTCCAGCCGCTATTCGTGAGGTGCATAGAGAGATTGATGCTACTTTGGAAAACCAGAGTTACTATCTCATCTGGAAAAAATCGTAGCACAACTAACAAGGTCATTTTCCAAACAAGTGTCTTTGAGGGCGACTCCATGAGCTTACTCCTCTTTTACCTCACATTATTGCCACTATCTGCAACAATTTGCTATTCCCAGGGGTTTCTTTGCGGCAAACCTGCAAATCGAAAGCACAAGGTCACCCATTTATATTACATGGATGATCTTAAGATCTATGCTTAAAATAAAGAGAAAATACATGTAGCTCTAGGGATTGTCGAACGATACACTTAGGAATGGAATTTGGTTCATTCCCTGTGATAACTCGTAAACTATTAATACAAGAAAAATGTGTTTGTTACATGAGTTATAGGAAATTGTGTTTTCTATAACTCTTTATATAACTACTTTTGATTTAAAGTGCATCTGAAAAGAGATATTTTTAAAAAACGAAACTTTTTACGCCATTTTAGCCGCTATTTTGTGAGCAAGAGCCTGATTTGTGGAATCTTTTTGGATTTGATTAGGGCCCCGAAATAAAGATAATTAACAAGTTTGGTCTAATTTTAAAATATTCTAAGGTAAAGCTACATATTGACTATCACGGGCTATGAATATGCGTAGCATATGCATCTATAAAAATTATTTTTTGCTAATTCATGATCTTAGATGAATATTAATTATGTAAAACACTTTCCTGAAAAATATTTGTTAAAGAGTAATGTCATGCATTATGCATACTCACTATGGATGATCCAAATTCGCTGAGCTTTTTAATATAGAATAATTGTACACTTATGGAATTTAATTTCGACTAAATAAACCATGTGACAATGATAAAAAAATATTATGTCATAAAGTTCTAAAATCATCCGTATACGAAACTCGTTCTCGGGAAGAAGAAGAAACAAATTATTTAGAAAAGAATATATGTTCTGAAAATTCTTCATTAATCAGTTTTTCGTACATTTAGACAAAATGTGCAGCCTTTATATTTTGGTGTTAAGGCTGGGCGTTGTTTTTAATTATATTGGTAAATAAAGAATAAGTTTTAATTATTTCTTTATTTTGTATTTTTACCGTAAGTATGCTGGAACATTTATATTATACAATAGTGAATTTAGAATACTATGTATCCTAAATAATGTTTTATAGTTTTTGCAATGGAAACTTTATTTCTAAGATGATGCAATCCTGATGGATTTTTGGCTTTTCAAGTTTCAAAGCCGAAATATGAAACTTTTATTTTTAAAACTATAAACTTTGGAAGTTTTATACATTTTTATAAAAGAATATGTCTCAAGAAGAAAATCTAAAAAATCCTGGACTTTCTAGATATATAAAACAGTTTTTAAATACGAACTCTCTAAATTCTGCGTTAATTTTATCTCTTAAGATAACAAGTTTGAATTTCGATTGTAAATTTGAAGCAAGGTAAAAGTGATAAGATGCGCAAATACGTATTTCAAAGCTAACAAAATGTTTCACAACCCGAGCTGAACTACCACTGCCATACGTTTTCAGGTAGCCTAATTGGGATCTGAGGTCATTTTGACCCCACCAGGTCAAGATCAAGTTCAATTGAAGGAGAAACTGTAGAAAAAAATTTGATCAGAGAGAACCTCTACTCCCAGACATTTTTGGTGTCGCAAAAACTAAATCCGGGGTCAGATATACCTCATCAGGTGAGGTTCAATGTAAGATGTTTTTGGGGTTACTAAATCCGAATGTGAAGTCATTTTGACCCCATCACGTATAGGAAAGAAGGTAATGCAAAAGTCAAAATGGAAAAAGCTATTGTCTCAAAGTAGTGGTTCACGCTGATTGTGTTCCCGAATGGTTTTTTCTTATTTTGACCTTCAATTGACCTTGATCGTGAACGAATTGGGTCAAACTGTCCCCCGATTCAGATTCAAGGACCGCAAAAACGTCTGAGAGTTAAGGTTTTCTTCGATCAAATGGTTTTCTCTGATCTAATTATTTTCTTCTTTCTGACATTCTATTGACCTTGATCCTGACCTCATGGGTAAAAACATACCCTGGATTCGGATTCACCAACGCTAATATCGTGTAGGTATGGTGGTTTAGCTCGGGTGGCAGAAAATGTTGTTGTTGTGATGATCTGATGCTTTGGATTATTTCAAACATCGATAAGTCAGGTTAAAACCTTCCGAAAAAGGTATGCTTTGTACCAAAACGTTAAGGAATAAAAAAAGAGTTGGTAATTGTTTTTGGCTCATTTTTATTTTTATTTATGTGGATCGTAAGACATTAGGAAGAATCTATAATTTAGCATTCATAAATACAGGGAATGTTACCAAATCTGTTTTGGGGAAAATTCTAAAAAATTTGTTGCAATATTTTACAAATTATTTTACGAAATTTTCTACGAAGCGAATTAGGGAAAACTCCTGAATATTGGTGTATATTACTGCCACACGATTGTGGGGAAAATTCCCTCGAAAATTTTTGACAATGCAGTTGTAAACAAGAATAAAATGTAACGCTGTCGGGTTCTTTTACTAAAATTTTCACAAACCTAGTTTTCTACTTAATTGAAATAAAAAAACTTTATATCGTTTAAGACTACTTGACGCCTACGATAAAAAACTGAATAATCGAATTACATTTTCACTATTTTCAAACACTCCTCAAATTACAGATTCATGAGTCTTTTTTTGTCTTTTCACAGAAATTTCATCAGCCATGCCGCCAAAAACAAGGGACTTTCTGGCCAATTTCGGGATGACTAACGAACATACGGATCATGAAGGTATCCCTAGTACGCACAAAAGTTCATGTCCGCTCCTATTTTTGTTGCTTTTAGAGAAAGCAAATTAGTGCCATACGTTTTTGACTGAGATTTCAGTATGCTTACTGAAAATAGCTTTAATTAATATAATCGACTCAGAAATGGATTTAATGTACACATTTTCATTAAAAAGGGTAAAGAGATTTCTCTGGTTTTTTAAAAATAGAGCTCTTTAACAATTGAGACTTTGACATAATAGTAAAGGAACATCATCTCGGACATTAAAAAAGTTATAGCAATCTATATAGCAATTTGCCGTAAATAAACATGTTTAAGGTTGCAGCTTCAAGTTCACGGTTGGATTACTTACCGGGGTCTCCGGTTAGGTCTACTCCTCCTGCCGAGCCCCCTCTTCGTGAAAGGTCCAGGTCTCCTCCTGCAGAGCCTTCTGCTTTGAACATCCTTGGATATACACTTCAACCTGAACAACTTAGATTGGTTCGACTTATTCCAAAATCGAATCCTAATCGGCATTTCGAAATTCGAAAATACATTTTCCCTCATGATAAACCACTTTTTTTCAAAGGAAAAAATAATCAATATCTACCCCTACCAGCCGAACAACAGTTGGTATTATCAACGTCTAATGGTGATATTTTGGCAACTTTCGACAAAAAAATACAGTTCTTCGTGGAATTTATATGCAGGAAGGACGGGCGAAGGTAAACATGGACAACGGCGAGGCAACGTATATGAACATACAAGAAATGAATGAATCTCCATTATCCACCCATTCACCAATCTTAAAGAATTTTGAAATAATATTTGTGGACTAAATTCCCATACAAAATTAATGTAATTTTCAAAAAATGCTTTAAGTGTTAGAAGTCATCAACATATTAGGTAAGGATTTTTCTGAATGTTTTAACTGGACACCGCCAGGTCAGGAATTGTAAGATTTTCTTTGACTCCCTACCCTTTGATCTAAAATTTTACTGAAATTATTATCAGCCTATGAACGAACCACAAGAATCCTTATTCAGATAGACTTCTAAATATGTATTCAAATCATCCTACTCAACATAAAGTTCCAAATGTAAAAAAAAAAATGTACTCTGAAATATAACTTTCTGACTAATCCTTTCATAACGATAACTTAAATATCGTTAAAATATTAATGTATTGCAATAAATACTCTGAGAAATTTATTGAAAAACATATCAAAAAAGACTAACTGCAATGCAGAAAAAACAAAATATCCTTCAAAACAACATTCGACAAAATGATATTGAAGACAATAAACAAATTATTTCAGTCAAT
>JAAAKG020212537.1:0-22424 GCA_010014905.2 Druon quercuslanigerum | reverse complement strand
GCTAGACAGTACGCGTCCCAAATTCAGTGTGTGATCGACTATATAACATCTGGCAGGCATTTTACCGCCAAGGTTCGTAAGTTCGCGCGCGAACTCCGGATACGTTATCACACACTTAACAAATCAGAGCTGCTGATCATCAGACAGCATGTTGTTCAGAGAATACGGATACTGTCTGACGCTAAGAGAAGTCTAGAGCTGAGAGAGAGAGAGAGAGAGAGCTGGGTCAGAGAAAACCAACAGTTTCTCTCAGACTCATCTCGACTCTTCCAAAACCCTCCAATTGCTGTCGAACAGCAGCCCAAACCTGATGCGGTTTTAGTATTTTGAAGAGAAGTCTACGAAGTTCGACATAGACTGAAAGAAGACTCAGAGAACATCAATAGCTTCAAGGAGCTGTGTGATGACTTTATAAAAACACCTGAGGAAGAATGCCCAACCATCACTACCGAGGAGGTGAAAAAAGTATTGAGAGGTATTGAGAAGGTGTCTTTCAGGGCGACTCCATGAGCCCACTCCTCTTTTGCCTCACATTATTGCCACTATCTCTAGCACTTCGCCATTCCCAGGGTTACCTTTGCAGCAAACCTTCAAATCGAACTGTCGGCGAGGAAAAAATTATCTGCAACGAACATGCTAGCCGTCCCGGTAGTACTCTATTCATTTTTAGTGGTTCCATGGACGAAGGACGAGCTCAGATCCCTTGATATCGGGACACGAAAAGTTATGCATATAAAAAAAGAATGCATCTTAAGTCTTCTGTTCCGCGAGTCTACATCTCACGCCGTCAAGGTGGTCGCGGAATATTGAATCTTGAATGTCTTCACAACAGGATTATTCTGGGTACAACACATAGAGTCGTAAATGGAAGAGTCCCTCTTCTTAAAATGGTCAGGAAGCATGAAGAAGTGGGCATATGAGCGGATGCACGGCGAGCATCTAGGACGCATACTATCTAGTTATTCAACTCATACGGGAACGACCTACATCGAAAGGCACAATGCGGCACTAAGAGTGCTTTATTACCATGTCTGTCTCTCTTACGGCATTAACCTTGATATTGCTCCGCTAAACGCCTGACAAAAACATCACAGTCAAGGAGAATGAAAAGAAAGAGAGGTATAGACCTTGTAAGGGAGTTGCGACGATTACACCCGGAATATTCTGTTAAATTAATCGTCCTTATCATCGGCGTCAACGAGAATGTGACTTTATAGAAAGATCCCTCTCGGGGTCGCCCAACGATTGGTGGCTAATTGTAAGAAAGAAAATCACGGATATCAACACTTTCATGACTAAATTCCAAAAAAGGTACTGGAATGAGAGAATTCAACATGAAGTGCGAAAAAACTCGAATTTGGATGCTTCCACACAACGCGCGATAAGTCAAGAGGTGAATACGATACACACATTTTTGTTCCGGTGAGTGAATTAAAACCTCCAATCGAGCAAAAAGAAGTAATAATGAAACTCGCCTATCACTATAGCGAAGAAATAAAATACGCGATAGTCAGACGAGGTATAAGTAAAAGTGAGCAGCTTATCGAGCTATTGGCACCACGAACACCGGTTATTAAGAACCAAGAGAATGGCGGCCAAGGAATAATGCACCCCGAGAGAATAACCACACTAATAATGCACCCTGGAAGCCTCAACAAAACTACACGCGTCCCAACAACTATGGCAATGGATTTCAACAGCAAAACCACAGCAATCCAACTAATCGACAAACTGTGACTCCTGACAACAGAAATAATGCGAATTCTGGGGAACAGAGAGTCCCATACGAAGGAACTTAATGGCCGCAACAACAACCGCCATACTGAGCCCAAAATATGCAGATAGAAGCATCCGCTCCATGGGAACATAAAGAATATCCCACGAACGAACGCATAAGTGAGTCGGGAAACGAGCAGGAGCCACGCCAATAGATGACAATAAAAAAGGAGATTGACGTGGCTAACGAAGTTACTTACTTCGCAAATATTCTTACGAATACTCGGAACCAACTTACGCAAGAAAATACAGAAGCGCTCAAGCAGAAAAGATCAAAATGCTATACAGCAAATATACAATTTGCTAAAATATTCACGAAGGAATTGATTGACACAGATGCCAAGATTACCTGCATCTCAGAAGAATTTCTGAACGCCAATCGAGAACGATTCAACAAATACCCGTGCTTACCACTAGTCGGTGTCACGGTAGCTGGACCCTATCACCCTACATACAGGGCCATCCAGCAATCAGATTATTGCAAAATGAAGCCAGTAAAAAACAAAATGGAGAGTATGACGTATGCAACATTGAGCCGGCAGCCATAGAAGAAAATAGCGCCTATGAGCCAGAGAGAGAGAGAGAGAGAGAGAGAGAGAGAGAGAGAGAGAGAGAGATGGAGCCGGCAACGCATGAACTACTATTTAAAATTACAGAAAAGGAAATCAGAGACAAAATTACGAAAAGCCACGCACTAACAGATCAAGAATGGAAAATATTCGGGGAAATATTATAGGCACATCGCCAGGTATTCCGACGAGAACCAGGACTGCTGTCAAATTGTCAACACGTATTACAAATCAAGGAAGAGAAACCATTCGTTGGAAGGAGCTACCCAATTCCTATGGCACATAGAGAAAAGGTAGAAGAAAAATCCAACGGATGCTAAGGCTCAATGTGATTCAACGATCCAATAGCCCATATATCAACCCCGTAGTACTAGAAGTAGAAAAGGACGGGACCACTAGACTCTGCTTGGACGCACGGCGATTGAATGATATATTATTCGAAGACTGAATGCCCAGAGCCTGCAGAAGTACTTTTTCAAAAATTCAAAAGGATGAATGCCATGTCCAATCTCGACATGACTAGCAGCTTTTTGCAAGTACCACTGCACCCAGAATTAAGAAAATATACAGCATTTCAATACCGAGGTCGAAGATACGAATTTCAAGTAATACCGTTCGGCTTGAAAGCAAGTACTGCCCCACTGGTCAGAGGCCTCGATCACGCTTTGCAAGGACTCGGAGACTAGATTATATCACTCGTCGATGATACATTAATAACGTCAGAGACGAATGAAATGCGCCCGGAGCACTTAAATGAGATTCTTGAGAGATTAGAAAAGAGCAACCTCACGCTGAATCTCTCTAAATCACATTTTTTAAAGAAAGAAACAAAGTACCTAGGCTTTGTTCTTACTATGGAAGGAATTAAGCCAGATTCCGAAAAAATACAAAATATTAAAGACTTTCCTGCGCCTGACCTGGCCAAGGAGAATGAAAAGAAAGAGAGGTATACCTTGTAAGGAAGTTGCGACGATTGCATGCGGAATATTCTGTTAAATTAATCGTCCTTGTCATCAGCACTTTTGGAGGTGCCAAGCTTTCACAGGTCAATAGCCTGAAAAACATCCCTGTGTGTGAACAATATGTTAAAACACTTACGGGAAAAATGCAGAAGGCGGTCGTCCTTGGGTCGCTCCGTGCCCTCAGGGTGCACGAGACTTTTGTCGGATCGTCGTATTGATTCAGTCACAGACAGTAACCAGAAATCTCACGGTCGTGAGACGTGGTTATGGCTGAAATTTTATTGCGATTTTCCTTATGACAAAATTTTAATTATGTATATATATATATATATTTTTAAATTTATTATTATATATTATTATTCCTGAACTGCCCTAACTTTAAAAGTCATGACTTCCGATTGCCTTCAAATTGTCAGGGTTGGCATCCCCCGGGCAAAGCAGGTATTTTTAAATGGTGAGAACTTCCTTTCTACAAATGAGAATTAAGTTTTCTATGAGTGATTCCTTAATGGCTTGTCATGCTCTTTTATTTTGTAAAATCTATTGTTTTTAATTTTTATAAACAAATTGCCATTTAAAATGTTTATTTAACATTTTCTACTCTTCGGGCAGTTTTTATTATTTTTAAAAGTATTTTTAAACGAAAGCTTAAATTTTTGCGATAAAAATGTTGTTTGACATTTTGGGACCGAAAACATTTATGTAATTATGCGAAAATATCCGAGCGAAGCCCTTCCGCGCGTGCTCAGACAGGTCGGCCAGTCCAGCCGACGCAAAAACGAAAGTTGTTTCTTTCAAGCTTTATTCACTCAAACATACTTTTCGTTGGTACAGAAACTTTCCAGAAATTAATTTCAGCGATTCTTAATGCCTCGAAAATATTTGCATATAGTTATAAACAAATTAGGGAACACAAGTATTTTTAAGAGATCGTTCAAAACCCTCGCCCCTCCATAATGTATTTTTTTGAGATTTTGCTGTATTTTTTCATCATTACCGTCACATAAAACAGACTTGTGAAAGGCTTAAATCAGTTGACAATAGTTTAAACTATTCATATAAACAAGTTATACATGAGTCAACCTTTCTTTGGCTGGATTAAACTTGGTCTCGTGTATAACCCAAAAACAAAAGACATCCACGTACATAGATTTTCATTTGTTTCTCATATTGTACCAAGAAACAAAATGCAATCCCATAGACTGTCATTTGTTTCTTGGCCTCACGCAAAACGTTGCACTGCGTTACACTACTCTGACTTCAGTCTCCTGAAAGGTAAAAGCAGCCAAAGTGTAGTGTTTAGAATTTTTCTGTGTGTGTTTTCTGTGATTTCTTGCGTTTCGTTTTTGTTTCTTAGTTGTATACATTTATAAATTGTTTATCCTTTTTTTGTGGTTTTTGCTCATTTAGATCAGGTTATAAGTTCGTTTTTAAGTCTTTTTGCGAATCGCTGCTTTCGAAGGAAAGCGAGATCCCTAAAGACCTTTCATGGTCATCTAGTGCTGACTATGTGTTCGATGCAAAGTTTTCGCAGCAGATGTGCAAACCTTTCCGTAAGAAGAAACACGTAAGAGTAATTGAGCTGAGGCTTCTAACGTAAAATCAGCAAATAGTGTTGATATGTAGAACTCTCAATTTACAGCCAACCAGAGTTATAGAAGAGCCTGGTATTAATGTAGAGAAAGAGATAAACGAGGGCTCAGATTTTTTTGCCAATAAGAAATGAAAAAGAAGGATGCAATGATGAAAATCACTTAGCGGGTCTCGAAGTCCTGAATCAAATAAAAGAAAAATTAAAGCAGAAGGGTACTACATATTCAGAAAAGGTTTGTTTACTCACCCTTGCGGCTAGGCTTGGAGTCGCAGACAAATCATGCGAGAATTCGGAACATCTGAACGTGAAGCCAGAAAAGGGAGAGTTAGTTGCCAAAAGAGGAGTTTTGAATTTTCCCGAAGTCAAGCGAGGACAAAAATTGTCAGGATAAACTGAAAATTTGGTAATAAACTTCTACGAAGATGACGAAAATATTCGACACATGCCAGGTAAGAAAGATCTCATATCTGTCAAAAAAACTATACGGTAGTCGTGAGAAAGTACAGAAGACACTGATCCTGTGCAATCTTTCAGAATTATATGCCGCATTTGTAGCCCTACATGAAAATGTAAAGATTGGATTTGATATATTTGCACAACTATGGGAAAGCACTGTGTTCTAGCTGTGGAAGTGGAACTCCTAATGTTTGTGTCTGCCGTTATCATGAAAACGTAAAGCTAATGTTGAAGGCGATTGATATTAAACATCTAACTGAGGGAACTAACAGACAACTGTCAGATTATCATGACTGACTTGAAGAAATCATGTGCAGTGAACCCACTGACGCTTTTCATTTTAACGAATATGAATCTTATCCTGACATTGAAAATTTTAAAAAGTACCTGTCTGATCTATTGGACGTGAATAGTTTCGACACAGTAACATATCAAGTTTGGCTGAAAACTGATAGAAGCAATTTAAAGATCGATTTTGTCGTCCCTCCACTAACGTAATTATTTAAGACAAGCATTGCTCTAAAACACGTGCCATCGATAAGGAAGCACGGTAGAGTGGCCTTCATTCTCAAACCAGGGAAGGTGGGTATGCACTGCTGCAAAACATTTTCGATCGATCAGCTTAACGTCTTTGATCCTGAAGACGTTGGAGAGGGTGGTTGAAAGATATATCAGGAAGGAGGTTCTTTTAGCCTCCCAACTGCACAAAGGGCAGAATGCTTTAGGGGAGGCTGCTCGGTAGAAACGACACTCCATGCTGTAGTAGCAAAATCGGAGCAGCAGTTGGAACAAAAGGGGTATGTATGAGCAAATTCTTGGATATAGAGGGTGCCTTCAGCAATTCCCCTCCAGAAGTCTTCTGTCAAGAGGATTTGAGGTGTGGCGTGCCAAACCAGCTAGTAAGCTGGAAGGTAATAGCTGATAGGAAGTATGCTACGCCAAAGGAGACTTGATGGGCCTAACAAGGTCAGCGCTGCACATCGTAGAGCTCTGGTACGATACCTCAGGACTCTCGCTAAATCTGCCAAAGACCGGCATCGTCATTTTCACTAGAAACTACCAGGTTCCGAAAGCCGAAACTCCTGTATTTGTGGCGAGAGTATGACCTTTTCAGATTCGGTTAAATATCTGGGAGTAATCCTATATAGCAAATTGAACTGGACAGAGCACTTGGATACCCTATGCAGGAACTTTGTCATACATTTTTGGACGTGCAGGATAGCCTTTTGGTTGACGTGGAGTCTAGGGTTTGCTAGCGTTTAGGAGTTTGACGGGATCAAAGAGGACTACGCCGGCAGTGGCGATAGGCTTTATGATATGTGAAGAACCCTTACACGTTGCGATAACTGCAAGAGCAGCATATGTGACGGGCCGCTTAGCCCGAGTAAATAGATGAACTAGGGGGATTAGACACAATAGGCTCCCGAGTGACATCAGCACACTGCCGATTCTAAAGATGAGGAACGATAAAATAATAAAATGCTTCAAATTCACGAAGGCTATCCGCGTTTATATTCCAAGCAGGAAATTGTAGAAGAAAAATGATACACCGCTCCTCCAAGGAGTAACCTAGTATACAGTTGGCTCCAGGGGAGAAAGAGGTTTAGGATCAGGAATCTATTTACAAGCATGCTACCATTTTTCAGGCGTAGGTCCTAGCACTCCTTCGCTGTGCTGAAACATTATCAGAAGAAAAAAATGCTAGCAGACAGATTACGATCTATTCGCAAAACTATGCCAGTGCCCAACATTAGCTAGCCTCAGACAGAAGACCCCTGGTCTGTTGCAAATTACTGAAAGCGAGTATTTAAGGATGTGACACAATAGGCTTTATAGCTTAAGCGCCAGGGAAGCTTCACAGGGGATTCCCGTGAGTTTTAAAACTATTTAATTAACTAACATCAACTTCCACATTAATCTGCCTTGATATCCAAAAAATATCCTCACCCCATTTTCAATATCTCGATCAATCTCTCACAAACAAACCCTTCTACACACTTCAACAATCCAATCACCTCAAATCTTGCCACAAATATCAGAAAAACTCAGCTGCGCGCTCGTTTTCATTTTTTTCCATTTGTTTTTTAAGAAGGTTTTCAAGGCACCTGCCGCTTTAACTATTACATCCTCATTACGAAAATCGCACTACGCGCTCGATAATTTGCTAATAGTCAATTCTCTTTAAAAAAAAGGTCTATACAAAATTGAACAGAATATAAGAAGTATGTAGGTTTTTCAATATAATGCTAATAAAAAAAACATTTTTTATTCATTAAATAGATATTCAGCCGTAAGCTTTGATTTCGTTCGTTCAAACTTCACTTCTAGGACAACTCTACTTTGATTAATTAATCTAGAACATTTTTAATTTGTGTCCAATTGAAAACGTTCATTGAGATAATTTGTAAATCTTGCGAAGTCTACTAAAAATAACGTTTTAAACTTACGGATCTCTTAAAAACAAAAATGGCCTATTTAAAAAAACAATTTTTTTGAATTTTTGTCTAATTAGAAATTTGTATACGAATAGTTTCGAAATATATTTTATATCTAGTAGTTATAGTGTGCGAACTACAGATTTAGTTAAGTTTATTAGTTCTAGAATTTAAGATTAAATAGGCAAAGCGCCGAAAGTAGGTATTGATTATTATTTATTTCAATAGTAATAAAAAGCTCCTAACGCACGTAAAAATTAAAAATAATCATAACTTCAGGAAAAAATTGCTTCTTTCAAAAGAAAAACTGTGTGTCATATATTTAAAACAAATATACACTTTGAAACTAATTTTTATGTAAGAAAAATTTCAAAATGTTTCAAAGAATTTTCAAGATTTTCTGGGATTTGAAAGGTGTCAAATGATTTTAAAAGATTTAAAAAAATTTTAAAGGATTTCTAATAATTGTATATCTTTAGAAAGATTTAAAGAAATTTTAAGGGCGTTTAAAAAGTTGCAAACTATTTCGAAGGATTTCAAAATAATACAAAAAATGTAACAGAATTTCATACAGATATATACTGTACAGGAACTTCAAACATTTGAAAGCAGGAAACACTCTGCAGTATAAGCAGCCGTTAAGCTTCCTTAAATTATATATAAATATTTTAATTTAGATGCGGTTGCTTATCTTACCCTATAACCTATCTCCAGAACATCAATAGGGTCATTGTCACCTTTGAATCCAGTAGCTTCATCTAGCACTTCAGGATTTTCCCATGTCTGCGATAAACAAAAAACATTATTTGAAAATGAATATTCAGGAAACATATAAATATTAACATTTTTTCTATATTGGAAATTCGCCGTGCCTATTATCAATGATACGTCTATGATACTGCATAATTAAAATGATTTTAATGTCATATTTTCATATGTAACAAAACTTTTATCTGATATAGTGAAACATTTTTGATTATTTGAGACTGTACGTCCTAGTAAACTTGTCGAATCCAGACTGGTAAAAAAACCAAACAAATAAGTTTCGCAATTCTAAAAAGTACATATGTGAACAAATCAAATAGTCCACGTAACAAATTTTTTTGGTGCTCCTCTTACGTACTGAAACTTGGTCCAATTCATTTTGCGTTCCTACGAGATAAAATACATTTTTTTAATTTATCGAGACTTTTTTTCAATGCAGATGGTGCGAATTTTTTATATTTGCGCATTGAGAAGGAAGGTCGATGACCGTCATGACGTCGCATACCGATCACCCAAGCCTACATTCCCGACCACGCTCTCCAATCGGCCTCGACAGCTGCTTAATAAAACCTCACTATAAACCCCCCATACTGGATTGATATACAACCTATTCAACCTATTAGTAAGATTCACGTTTTTTTGTATTTACCATAAAAAAGATATTTACGTCGAATAGCTCAGACACCACAAAAAAAATGTGTAATATTTTTCTTTCAAGACTGCTTGAAGCTACATGTATAGAAAAATTAAATTATCGATTATTTCGTTTGATACTAGATTTCTCACTTGGAGATTGAAGTTTAAGCACTAAGAAAGTAATTTTTCCTTAATATGCCGGGTGATTGTTTTAACTTGAAACTTTCAATTATCTCGAAAAATAGACACTCTATGAGAAAATGTTATAAATCAAAATTTAATCACTCTGAGGAGTACATACACTTATGTTTAAATAGTTTCCGCCACACCGCTCCCTGGGGGTGGGGGCAAGTTTGAAATCTGAAATGGGAACACCTCTTTTTACTGCATATTCGGATTCTTTGGATAAAAATGTGTATGATTTGGCTAAACAAATTTCTCGTTTCGCGATAGATGACGCTGTAATCAACAAAATTCAATTTATCTTCATTTTACTGTTATGTTGAAACCACATGTTCTGCCGTATTACTAAGCTCAAGTCTTTAAGCAATAATGTCAGTTAATTTTCCAAAATGTCTTGATATTTTGGACCATTTAAGCTGCCTTCGAAATCTGGGGACGGATCAGTTTGTTGCCAATTATTCCACACCATACGTCGACAGTTCATGGGCGCTGGTGTTCGGCTTCACGTAGCCACTGCGGATTTTCAATACTCCAATAGTGCATGTTGTGTCGATTAACTATTCCATGGTTCGTAAAAGAAGACTCGTCAGAGAATAATACATAACGAAAAAAGTTGGGGTTTTGTTGTATTTGTTCACGTGCCCACTGACAAAAAGCTACCCGATTTTGGAAATCAACGCCATGATGTTCTTGATGTAAGGAGACATGATACTGCTGTGAGACATTTCGGGATCACGAGCAATTTCTCGTGTACTAACGTCTTAGGTTGAACACTTCCATCGGTAGTAAATTTTGTAATAATACGATACCATGAAGCACGTGATACAATTCTATTTGGAAAGTGCTGAGCGTAGAGATTGACAGCATCATCAAGATTTTTTCCAGCTTCTCCATGCAGAGAACCATTTCAATCTTTGCTCGTACGATTAGATACTCCAGTGCAAAGTAGTATTCGGAATAATTTTTGATATAACTAAAATGAGTTTTGTCTTTAATGTTTTTTTCGAATTTACTGCATTTAAGGAAAGAAAAAAGTAAACACTTTCGTAATGTTTGGATAGCCTCCGCTGACCTCAATCTACAATAATGCCAGAGCTAAAAGTTAGGAATATTTAGGAAACACTGTTAATGTAAACGTATTACTTAATCATTACTTCTCAAGAACGGACATATGCTTTGGCATGTTTTTCAAAACAATAATTGCCAAAGAGATCCGAAGCTCTATTGCCCTTATTTTTAACCGACTTTAAAAAAAAGGAGATTCTACCTATGTTCATCGCGATGTATTTTTTTTATGTACGAATTTTTATTGCACACGTTTAAAGATTCTGTAGCGAATTGAAAAATTCTTTTTTCTGTTGTCAGTCATGTCACAATGAAAATGGTATATTTTTTATTGTTAATGCATTGCAGAATCGTAAGCGTGCATTCTCAGTAACAGTAAAATGAAGAAAAATTGAATTTCATTGATTTCAGCGCCATCTATCGCGAAACGAGAAAAATGTTTTAGACCAATCATACGCATTTTTATCCAAAGAATCCGAATATGCAATACAAAAATAGGGGTTCCTTTTTAGGATTTCGAACTTGGCACCACCCCACCCCCAGGGGGTGATGTGGGGGAACCTATTTTAACATCAGTGTATGTACTCCTCAGAGTGCTTAAAGTTTGATTCAGAACATTTTTTCATACTCCAATTTACTTGCTTTTTCCTGCTAAAACCTGCACCCTTAAACTTCAGGGCTACAGAAATTAAGTTTTCAGAAATAAGGGCATAACAGAAACTTTATAGATACAGGAATTTAAAGCCGTTCTCGAAAGTGGGGAGCTATATTGAAAAAAATGATATGAAATTCTGCGTAGAGCTCCTTACAGAACTTTAAATCATTATTTAACTATAAAATAAAAAAAATTGCAAAGCCTTATTTAGATTTGAATGCAAATTTTTTGTATACCTGTGGTAATGCCCCATAATTCCATATGTAGCCGTGGTGTGGAAAGCAATTTGCCACAAATCTAAGTTTACCTTTCTTTATATCTTGCTTTATTGGGTTTAAAGTTTCTTTAAGATTAATTTCCATTTTAGCGTTGGTCCATCGTGGGATTTCAACAACCATATTGAATGTTTTACTTGATTCTTCAGCATATAGTGGAATATCGTGCATTGGAGAAATAAGGCTGTCTTCATTTCCTACAACAAAAAATATTTCTTATAACACATCCACAGAAACCTGTCACTTTCTGTAAATGTTTTCAATGAGCAAAGTGAGTAGAGCGGTTTAAAACACAATTCGAATTGGAGTACACTGATCTCAAAATATTCTTAATTTGTTGAACTCTTCGACCTTAAATAAACAATAATTTCAAGATAATTTAGATTTTAACCTAGCTATAAAATTTATTAAATAAATGCCAGATATCATTTGTCTAAAAGCAGCTAAAGGGAACACTATTGTAGCAATGAAAAAATCGGAATATATAGAAAAAATGCTTTTCCGTTATCAGCCCAATCCAAATTTAATGAATCACGTTTTGAATATACATCCGCATCTGAAAAATGAAACAATATTATACTCAACAGATGGGATCGCAATTCATTCATTTCCGCTGAAGATATTAAAGAGCTCCAAGACCTGACAGGTCTGAGCGGATGCGTTTAGCGGTGGCGACCTGACAAAGGTATCAATTTTGACAGTTAACTAACATGTCATCCTTCTTGACTCCCACGCAACTTACGCCCTTCTTGACCCAGGTGTAATAAGGTATAATAAGCTCCATTAGTACTTTTATAATCATAAGAAGAATAACTTGAGAGTTCTGCTATCATTTTTGTGCGAGTCATTTTGTCTTTACAAAGGACGGGCAATTTCTTTCAGAGTACATATACCCGTTACAGCGGGCCAGGGTGGTACACTTGTTTTGGCTGTTATTTTATTTCTTTTAATTGGCGATTGTTTTATGCGTACACATTCACGATACTGCGAGGTAGATTGCTACATGTGATTTTGTTATTCTGTTTTATTTTCTCTTTTAACCATGTTACTTCATGGATTAGTAAACGTTAGACCCGCTACATTATATATCCAGTCTAATTTTTGTTGTATAGTGTGTAATGAAGTTTTCGAGATTAATCTGGAAAAAGGGACAAAAACTTCACAGGTTGTGAACGTGCTAAAAAAATCCGACCGCGTGTCAACCATGGAGCACCAGAAAAGGAGCAGTAAGACACGTCGTGGCGACGATGAATCCGGAATTTCAACATCCTAAGCAATGGAAGACATTCACATGATGGACAGTGTGACAATTCGTAAACACGGAGCTGTCAACAGCAGTATGTAGTCGTCCGCCAGTGAACATAACGGGTAGGTCCTAAGACGGAAGGGACTGCGCAACAAGTCCGCGTCGAACCCGAAAGGTAGCACCAACCGGCGACCGGCAGAATTGTGGTAGTACTGAGACCAGCGGCGAGGGGCAGCACCAGACGGGCCACCAGAACAGACAGAACCACCCCTGTAACGCTACGTGGCGAGACAACTAGACGCAAGTCAGGGTAGCCACGTTAAGACGGAGTACGCGCGACGAATGGCAACCTCGGTAGTCCGTAGGACGGAACCAATCGGCAGCACGGATCCTACCAGGGATGAGCACAGGGTGGAGAACGACCATTGGATCTCGCCCGTTGGCACCAGGCAATCAACGGCGGCCGCACCAGAAAGATCGGCAAATCAAGTTGGCTCGAGTACCGGTAGCAACGATGGACCCGAAATCGGAGAAGCGAAAGAGAAAATAAAAGAGGGAAAGTTGATGCACTCGCGGAACGCAGTAGCGGTAGCCAAATGGCTACACAGTTAGTGAACTTTCTTTCACCCGATGTAAGTGCCTTCTCGCCTCGATTCTGATCCGTGTCTAAAATCCGATCCTTTGTCGCGAGTGTTTCCAGTGCGGTTAGGGTGAGTGATCGACGGAGACCCCCGCGTGGCTCGAAGCCTGGAGGGTCGTTAGGCTCAGGGGCTGATGGCGGCATGAGAGGCGAGCGAATCCTTCCGACGTCCAGGCAGTTAGAGTTCCTGACATCAGGTGGTCGTAGAGCTTGTCGCCGGTGTCTCTTGCCATACTCTCAAATAACACAGGGGGTCAGTCATTCGGAGTGTCTCTCCGTGTCTCTTTGCGGTAGTGGGAGGTTATGTTTGAGATTCGAATTTCTATGTAGAAAGAAGTCTTGTTAGTCCGTTTAACTTTTTTTTTCAAACACAAATAAATAGACTTAAATTTAACAAACGGTGATTCAGGGATAATTTTTGATAGCTTTTGTGTCTCTCTCTCTCACTCAAGAAAGTTTTAAACCCCTCCCCCCCCCCTTGTTGTCTTATACTCGTGGACCTATTAAGTAAAGAATTTTGTGATTTAATAAGGGTAATTTTAAGACAATGATTGAGTCCGTAGGCCTGTCAAGAGAAAAATTGGAAAATTTTTTAATTACATGAAAAGTTTCTAGAGACCCTGGAAATTTTAGAGGACAGAAGTTTTCGGGAAAAATAAATTAAATTGCCGGAAATTGTAAATAGAACGCAAAAAATAAATTTCTGAAGGTCCTAGAACAAATTTTCGAGTAATATTGAAAAATTTGAAATTATTTTTGAAACTATTTTTTGAAATTTAAAATATTTTTTTTTTTGCAAATTTTTAGGATGTTTTCAGAACCAAAAGTGCACGTATCTGCATTTAGCCAGGAAGTCTCCTGTTCTTAACTTATATTTTCTTTTGTTGTGTATACTTTATTTTCAGGACATTATTATGAAAAATTTATTTTTATTTTCGGTAATGGAATGGGGGAACTTTCCATGAGCGGATATAGTAGGTTTTTGAGAAACCTGATTTTTTTCGAAAATCGTAAAGATACGTGCGAGCCTAGAAATTTTTCGGAATTCTCGCGTAATCGCAATATAACGAGATCGTTTCCGGAAACCAGCGAATGTAATACAAAATATCTAAAATTTTTCGGGCGTTTACCAGTTGTTTTTTTTTTGGTCTACGGATTCAAAAATAGTAAACAACATTGGATTACTACGACTCAGGGGAGGGGGAAGCAACGCGTGAGGACAATCGGGAAGACCCCAATTTAGTTGAAAGTCCGTCGGATGTCGAAATGCCGGAGACGGTGGGGGCTACGTATGAAAGGTCGGTCGAGGGACATAATGGGCAGTATAGGGCCAATCTTGGCGCAATAATGGCGCACTTACCGGGATGGATAAATGACCTAACTGGGGAGGTCCTACAAGCAATTTTGAGGGGCCTGCACCTAAATACGAACGGAGTCTATGAGGTCCTGCAGGTGCGTATGGGGCGGTTCTTCGCGCGTAAAGAGGACAAGGTCCTACAGTGGCCGGGAACATCGAACGAAGGGACCGAAGAGACAGCGCGAAGCCCCCCAAAGCTATAAAGCAGAAAATCGGGTTCCACCAACCGTTCACCATGTTGGACCCCTCATGGGCACCGACATTGGCCGGGGATGGGGGGAGAAGAGGCCATAGGGGGTCCAATATCGCCAACTTACACCCCCATTTTACAGCAGACATGTGGAGTGGAGGTGAAGAGGCAATGGTACCACCCACTAGGGCATTGACATCGGTTGATGAGAGGCTGGGGGCCAGCAGTGTAAGAGACCCCCGTTTCGCGAATGTCGACACTAGGCCCCGCGGAATTAAAACTAGGGCCAGCGAAATAGACGAGCGCCAAGACATACCCCTACATTTGGGCTACACAATTCCGGAGATAGCGCGATACCACATAGAGATCCGGGAGCAATTACGAGGTCTAAGGGCCACGAGAGGGCTCAGGGCTTAGTGATACGAAACCACGAAATTCAAGCTTCGGTACCGATGAGCCGTAGTATTATGACCGCTTGGGTGGGTGTACCTACGGGTCAAGCGACATATTACCCACCGTCCGCAAGGCCTTGACGCGTACTCCGTTAGTAACAACCTCGCAACCGCTTTTTACCACCGCAGTCATTAGGGACACACGTCCGCAGAATGACTGGTACAGTCAGAATCGTGCAACCCCACCTAGAATAAAGACTCAACACCGCGAAACTGAGAACAGGGCTGGACCGCGGAAACCGAGGGTTATCGTCCCCCATTGGATTATCAGGAGCCCCGCACACGAAAATTCGCCCCGTATGAGTACCGCGAACAAAGGCCAGAGGCAAGTGAATGGCACCGAACGGACCAGACCGCCCAACATTACCCAGTGACGAGCCTCTTCCCCCAAACGAAGCCAAACTCAGCAAGGGAAGAAGAGCTTGGGCCCAGTAGACTAGGCCAAACTAGGGGCAGAGTAGAAAAGTACGATGCAGAGTATGGAAGACACGAGTCCCTACGACAATACCATAACGCGAAATTTAGCACAGCCCAAGAATCAAGGTATGTCCGAAGGAAACGGAATAGGGACCAGAGTCACGGGACGCAGCATAGGTACTTCCACGAGGGGGAGGAATGACCGGATTATAGGGGCTACGCGCAACAAGACGCGCGAGGACGAAGGGCTCAGGGAGGTGGGCGAGGCCCCATGCGACCCCTCGGCAAACGAAGGTACGTGACAAGAATCGTGGAAGGGTGGAAAGTGTGTTTCAATGGACAAAAAGGCTCAAGCGTGGACAACTTCTTATGGATGTTCGAAGAAGCCAGAGACGTTTCTTTCCTCACGGACGAGGAGTTGTTAGTCGCGATGCGTGGTACTGGTGTCGACAGAACAAATTAAGGTGGAACACGTGGGAGCAGTGCAAGCGCCCTTTTCAGGCACGCTTTGAGGATACCTTCTACCAAGAAAGGTTAGAAGAGCAAATTCTCTCACGCAGGCAAGGCCCAGATGAACCGGTGGCAGACTACCTGCCTTCATGTACGGATTCTACCAGCTCTCGACTAGGCCGATGGATCTCGAGATCCAAATGAATAGGGTATACGCGAATCTTAGATCCGATTTTAGGAGGTCCATCAGACGTTACGAATTTACCAACTACAACAGCCTGGTGGTCCTAGCGGCAGAATACGAACGCGTAGCATCCACGTTAGATGACGATCTGGATCCACCAACCCCGGAAAAGTCCCTGATCCCCGAATACGCGTACCAACGGAAGAGGCTCCCAGTCGAGAAGAATAGTTCTGTGGCCGCTATCGCCCCGACTTCAGTTGATAGCTAAGTCACACAGAGCTCTTCAGAGCTGGCCCAGTTGATCAAAACGCTCATTGCAGGCGAGAAAAGTGGTCCAGGTCCGATCAGGGGTAGAGAAGAGTCTACTGTTAAGCTTAGGTCCGGGGAACCCAATAGACGTAACGACAGGAGCCCCCCGGAACCGAAGGAATTCGACAAAATCGTCTGAGGGGAAGTCGACTCAATCTTCAAAAAGGAGCTCGGAGTCATCCCCCTCCAGAAAACAGGGGGATGATTCGGAGGTGGAATCTTGGAACTGCCGACAGAAGGGTCACTACCAAATTGGGTGCCCGAAAAATCGGAGGAGCAATTCTTGCCCCCGTTGCGGCAATGAGGAAGTTACCACCAAATAGTGCGAACTTTCCGGGAACTGTTCAGGAAACCGAAAAAGGGAGAAGGCGTAAGAGTCAGCCCTTCTTCCTTCAGTCCCGGATTTACCACTCAGGGCGACCGATGTCTATCAGGAGCGGATAGGCCGGAGTTAGTGGAACCGGTAGTAGTGGGTTCATAGGACCCTTAGCGACTTCGGCAAACCAGGCTCCGGTAACGCGCACGGTAGAAATCCAGGATACCATTGTCCTCAACACAAGAACGAGGATCAAAGAGAAACCGAACCCTTGGCAAGAGAATCAGATGATGCTGGCACTGCTTAAGTCGAATGAGCCAACGGCAGGGACATCAGAGGAAAGCCCATCGTTACCGTTACGATTAGAAGTGTAGGAGTCTCCGAAGGCGAACAGAGGACATAACTTGCGACTCTTCACGACTGCCCGAATTGGTAACACCCCTAAAGTCCTTGCTCTAATCGATAGCGGAGCCTCCCAAACAGTCATGGGAGATATTGGTTTGTTCATTGTAGAGCGGTATCAAGCGACCCTGCATCCGGCACCGAGCCAGGCAGTTATGACTGCCCTATTGAGATTGATCGTGTTTCTCGAATGATGAAGATCCATATTGTCCCAAACCAGGGTAAACAAGTATTCTTGGGTATGGACTTCATCCACACATTCGGAATCGTCCACGATGGGAGTAAACGAGCTTGGTATATGCCGGACTACCCGGAATTAGTCCACCACTATATTAAAGAAGGTACCGAGTTGAAAGTGGAGAGGAGGGATGAAAATCCAGCAACATTAGACCAGTGTTGCGGCCTCAGAGAAATTACAGCTGAGGAGCGACAAGAACTGGACACGTTGGTTGCTAAGATTGTTAGGCCCCCTCCGGAGGTACTTCCAGCCACCGACCGTATCACCCATAGCATAGACGTCGGGGGACACCCACCGATAAAACAGAGATATTATCGAGTGTCCCCGAAGGTGTTGAAAAATATGCAGGATGAGGTGACGCGAATGTTGACCGAAGGCATTGTTGAGCGATCGAAAAGCGGATGGTCCAGTTCAGTAGTCATGGCCCGAAAAGCCGACGGGACATATAGATTTTGCGTGGACTACCGCAGGCTCAACAAGGTCGCCAAAAAGGATGCGTACCCCTTGCAAGGATGCCTTTTGGACTGTCAGGGGCTCCTACGACATTCCAGCGACTGGAGGACTCCCTCATAGGGCCAGACATGGAGCCTAACGTCTATGCGTACCTCGATGACATAGTCATCGTCAATGAGATGTTTAAGGGCCATAAGGAATGGGTAGCTCGGATTATAGACCGCTTACAGGGCGCCGGACTGACGATTAATCCTGGAAAGTGTGAATTTGGGAGACTGACCGTACGTTATCTTGGGTTCCTCGTCAACCACGAGGGGTTACAGGTCGATCCGGACAAAGTCGAGCCCCTTTTCTCGTACCCGGCCCAAGAACAATTAAGCAGCTGAGACGGTTCGTGGGCATGGCAACGTGGTACGGCCGTTTTATACCAGACTTTGCGACTGACGCGGAACCATTGAACAAACTGCTTCGGACTGACGTTCCATGGGAATGGAGCAGCGAGCACGAAGGCGCATTCGTTACGCTAAAGGAGCAAATCGCGACGGCACCGATTTTAACATACCCGGACTTCGAGGTTCCATTCATACTCCAGACCGACGCGAGCGATTTTGGCCTTGGAGCAGTCTTGACACAGACTCAAGACGGGGCTGAAAGGGTAATAGCCTTCGCGAGTAGGACGATGTCGGACGCAGAAAGAAAATACTCGGTTACGGAAAAAGAATGTTTAGCCGTAATTTGGTCCGTTACGAAATTCCGGCTCTATCTGGAGGGATTTCACTTCACGGTGATCACGAATCACAGTTCGTTGAGATGGTTACACAACCTTCACAATCCTACAGGCCGATTTGCGCGATGGGCACTTGACCTCCTCGAGTACGATTTTGAAGTCGTACACCGGAAAGGAGCGTTGCACCATGTGCCTGACGCCCTTTCTCGAATGTACGAGGAGGAAGTTGCAATTCCCATAGCTGCCATGGAACCGGTTGAGGACGAGTGGTATCTGAAACGACTGCGCGAAGTGGAAGAGACCCCCAGAAAATTCCACGGGTGGAAGATAGTGAATGGAATGTTATATCGATACCGTCCGAACCCATTAATAGACCCGGTGATCGAAGACCTAGAGGCTTGGAAGTTGGTGATACCAACCGAGAGAAGACAGGAAGTCTTCGAGGAGGTACATAACGACCCACAAGCCGCGCATATGGGAATTGATAAGACGTACCGAAGAGCGTCAGTTCAATACTACTGGCCGAGTATGTATCGAGACATTTCCCTATGGGTCCGATCATGTGACACTTGGCAGCGGGCCTAATGGGCCGCAAGGTGGTTCAACAACCTTGGACGGTAGTGGCCACCGACGTAATGGGTCCATGGCCAAAGACAGCGCTAGGTATCGAATATCTAGTTGTATTCGAAGACCTGTACACGAAATGGGTGGAATAAGCACCTATGAGACGCGCAAACGCGGAGACCATTATCAAGGCTTTTGAGGACCATATATTGAACCGTTGGGGTGCGCCGGAGGTTCTGGTGTCGGACAACGGAACAGAATACGTTAACCAAGCGTTCCAAGGGTTGACTGAGACGTATGGAATCCAGCACGCGTTCACCCCAGTGTACCACCCGCAGGCGGACCCTGTGGAGCGAGTCAATCGAACCCTCAAAACGATAATCTCGGCCTATGTAGCTCAAGACCATCGGCAGTGGGAAGTGTACCTCAAAGATTTTCGGTTCGCTTACAATACGGCCGTACATAGCACTACACGGGTTAGCCCCGCCTACTTGAATTTAGGTAGGGAACCGAGGCCGTACAATAACCTACGCCGAAGCGTCGAAGAGCCAAACGAATTGCCCCCACCGGACTACGAGGAGTGGAGGCAAAGAATGATTAAATTAAAGATGCTCCAGAACCTAGTCTCATTACATCACGAGAACGCGTTCGATCGCCAAAACGCAAATTATTGCAAAAGGCGACGTCATGCGAAATACAAGGTAGGAGACATGGTCATGCGCAAGGCCCAGGTAACATCCTCAGCCCAAAAAGGGGTAACGAGAGGGTTCAGGGGCAAAAAGCAAGGACCATACATCGTGATACGTGTTTTAGGACCTTCGGTATACGAACTACAGAAAGAAGACGGACAATTAGTAGGAAAATTTCCAATAAAGCTTCTAGTCCCATAACACGATGAGGGGCCGCCTAGGGAGGGGGGAGAAGGTGAACAATAAGTAGACAACCCTTCCCAATAGTCCCCCTTATTCCTTGCATGCGCGGGGTGCAGCTTGAACGCGCGCGCGCGCGCTTGGATCAGCATGAATATTGGGGCCCCAACTGGGGTATAACTATAGTAAAATATAGGTGACGATGCGGACGTCCAGAAATTTTGCCTTTCCACAGCCGCAGCGGAGTACCAACGCCGGAAGCACCGTAGGGTCTGCCGGATGCACGTTGCGCCAACAAGCTGGGGACATCCCAAGACAACCAGCACTGGAGGGAGCAGCCCCCCGGAGACTACGGGACCTGACAGGACGGGGCAACCCGAACCCGATACAAAGGAGGGAAACAATAGCCCTGCCTTCGCTATTAGCGGCGGAACAGACGGCCGGAAGAGAACCGACGTCCCCGGAGCCGTCCATGGAAGCAACGGTTCCCCGGCAGAAACCGGCGGCCAGGGAGGAGCAAAAGCGGGCGGAACCGGTCAGAATGACGGAAGAACCGTCGCACCCCCCAAAAGTGAAGTTAGGGTCCACCAGGCGAGAGTCCGAGTCCAGTCGGGGCAGCCCAGCTCCGCCGCTAGTATGTGAGGGGACAAGCGATGAGTCCTCGGGCGCTAAAAAGCGCAGTCGTCCGCCCAAGCACGTGCGAGATTGGGATCGAAGGCAGCTGTCAAGACAGGAGGTGATAGCTGCCGGAATCGCCGAGCCTCGACGGGACCGGGAGAAAGCGGAGAGGAGGAGGCAAGCTGAGGCCAGCCGAAAATCCCGAGAGGAAGAGGAAGCTAGGCTCCTGTAGGCGGAGAAGGAGCGGAGGCGGCTGGAAGGCTTTTGGCGAAGCCGCAGGGTGGATAAGGAGACGAGGTGGAGGGCACCCAGGCCTACGAGGGACATGGGAACGTCCCCAACGAGGCTATTTATCCTGGTTGGCGAATCCTAGGACACCTAGCGGCAGTGGCCGTGGATCCGGGGGACGGGGTGTCTCGGGAGCAATGGTCTGCACAAAGTGCGGAGGGCGGGGACACCGCTGGGACATGTGCCCATCCCAGAGCCGCTTCGACTGAAGGGACACAAGTTTTTTTTTGGGGGTGTAAACTCCTGCTGGATTTTTCTGCATGTTTTATTTTTTTTAATTACCTATTTATTTTGATTTCATTTTTCTTATTTTTCTTTCTTCTTTTTCTTTAAAACATTGTAGAGCAGAAACGGTGTGGTCAGTGGTAGGACCACGAATAAAGGATAATACAGATAACTGGTTTCCTATTATTTATCGAAATTTAGACTAAGCTTAGGGGACAGTAAGAACTTTGCTTGGAAGAAAACCAGGGTTAAACAAGCAGGGTGACTCCTCCTTTCAGTCAGGAACCAGAGTAGCCCGGATGGTCCGGGTTGAGAAAGAGGGTTTCTGAAGAAAGGGAAAACACGTACAGCACAGGTCGGTCTCGCCCGATCCATAAATTTTGTTTACTAAGAATCCCAGTAGTAGAGACATCCCCACACAGGGAGCGGACCAGGTAAGTTCGAGGCGGGGAGGGCCTACAGAGGGATGGAAGAGGGTGCACGTCGCGGGAAAATTAAAACCGGTGGGCTTCGGCTAGGCCCGGGGGAGTTGTAACAAGGATTTCGGCATAAAGTCAGAAAAGAGACTGAAACTTCTCAGAGTCTCGCCGAAGCCCGAACTGAACGGCACTAGAGTCACGCGCACGTGCCGTACGAAACCACCCCCAAGCCATCTCCCAAATAATATTAAACAAGACTAAGTTAAGCTGGCTAAGGCACCCCGCGCCACCCGAATTACGAAAAATGAAATGTAACGATTGTTGGTGTTATAAGCGATGTTAAGAAATAAAATAATATGATACAAATGCCGGTTCCTTCTTTGTAAATGGCACGGAGAGAGATTAGGCGGGCCAAGCAGAGAAATCCGACCGCATTTAATTTTTAATTAAAGATTAAACATACCTGAAATGTAAGGGATCGGAATCGGGGGAGGTTACCTGGGGAGAACGAAGAAGATGCAGCGACGACGACGACGAGTCCTGGGTTCCGACATCGCCGGCAGCGAAAATGTCTACAAGGCAGACCAACTGACAGTCCATAAACAACGAAATGTCAACAGCATGATTTTGCCGTCCGCCAGTGACCATAAGTGGAAGGGCCGAACACGGAAGGGACGACGCAGCAAGGC
>JAAAKG020212536.1:0-47834 GCA_010014905.2 Druon quercuslanigerum | reverse complement strand
GGAGATACCACTCCTTACTATTACTTCGTGCTTAAACTAAAATAAACTTAATCTATAAAAACATAATAACTTCACAGCTTTTAATTATTTTTTGTTCTTCTAAACGCTTTTACAATAAAAGAAATCTACAAACTGAAACCAGAAAAGCTCAAAATCTAAAAAGCTGCAAAAAATGTGAGGTTAAAAAAACTGAAAATAATGTTCTTCGTCGGAAAAACAAAAAAGTAACAAATTTGCGGTCATTAGACTATATTATCTCACGATCCATAATAGTTTTAGGATAGACAAGAAGGAACTTTTGAGAATTTTTTCTCCTTCATTCAAATTAATGTATAATTTTTAATTATTTCTTTGTTTTTCTTGTTTGGCATTAAAGAGAGAAATTAATATAAAAGTAGAACAAGATGAATTCGAAAACCTTAAAAACTTTAAAAAGGGCAAGAGAGAAAAATATTCAGAATAATGTTTTTCTTCCATAAATATAAATACCAAATATAAAATTCATGGTTAGTTGACTGTCTTGTACCTATGATTCCTAAAAACTTTAATAAAAGCTTCATTTAAACTAAAAGAAAAAAAACCTATATATTTTTAAAACTACAAAAAGGGCAAAATTTTAAAAATAAAATGGAAAAAATATTATTTTGACTTGAAAATTCAAATAAATATTCCTAAAAAACGTATAAATATCGCTATGTTAAAAAGAACATACGCGCACTTTTCTTTTGCACCTACGAGAACATATTTGATTAGAATTCGAATTATCGACATTTTTTATTTCAATTTAAAAAAATTACATTCATTTATTGAATTAAACATTGTTTTATTTATATAAGTGTTTCTGAGTGTCATTTCAAGTTAATTAAAAGTAATTGTCAAATTTAGGTAGAATAGGCATATTTAAATTTGAATATTTTAACCCTATTTGAATATTTTTCCTTTTCTTACAATTCAATTAAAAAAGTTCAAAATTTTAGTTTCTGATCAGTTAGAAATTGTAGCAGTGTAAGAGATTTCGACGACTTCAACATGAAGACAAGATTCAAAGCAGCTGAAGCTTAATCGATTGGATATAGGTCGATGAGAAAAGTTCTGGAACCACTGATTTAGTTAGAATCTGCTACAATCCTCAGAACAGAGTGGAATTTTCTAAAAGACAGTAAACTTAATTTAACCACTGCTTTAAATTTTTTTTGATGAGTCTGATGGTTCATCCAAATTTCAAGGATCTGAAAAATAATGTATTTTAGGAAAGTGTGTCCTTCTATTCCAGAATAACTATTACAGAGTTCTAATTACTAACGTAAATTTAATTTTTTAATTTCATTATTCATCAAATTTTCAAGGAGTCGTGAAACTGGTTTATTTTAGTTAGGTATGTCGTTCTATTTCAGATTGTCTATAACAATGTTCTAATCCAAACGTTTGTCACGAGGAAACTTTACAGAGGAGATTTAGCTCAGAGAAGATTTACGTCAGTTATCTTTAAGTTATGAAGTATAAGCATTGAAAGTAAAATTAGTTTGAGTAACTTTATGATTTAATTTCCCCTTCGAACTTTATACTGTACGTAAGCAAGAGGCATAACGAGAATTACGTTCGACTCATAATCAAATTTTCTGGATAACGTAAAATGATAGCAGTTTCGATGGAAAACATTGAAATCAAATTTTTTCCTCAGCTAGATTATTTTATATCAAATTCTTTAGCAGAAATATAAAATACTAGAAAAAGTTATAAATCTTTCTGTTAATGAATATATTTCTAGGAAGATATTCACATTTTCAAATCTCTTGTAGTTAATTTTCAGTTCAATTCCAATTAAGTGAAAAAAATCTTTTTTATTCTAGGTTCTCATGAACGCAAGCTAGCTATTTACTACTTTTAAAACTAAATTTTCTGCTTGAGTTCAAAGATCTTACAAAATAAGTGAGGAAAAGAGAAAAATTCGAACGTTCTATATATAAAAATTCAAGCAAAAGCCTTTCATAAAAAACTTCTTTATGCAGAATTTTTATAATAAGGTATGTATAATTTTAAATAAAAACATATCTTGTAAAACATCTTTTGAGAACCCTAATAATATTTAGAAATTATTATTTAAAAATTAGTGAAATCGTTCGTGCCCTATTGAAATCTTTCAAAATATTTTCCAATTTCTGGATCCTGTAAAATTTGTCTAAATGTTCAGAAATAACTTATTACAAATTATGAACTTCCTTGAAATATTTCGACACTCATTTCTTTTCTTTTCTTTCAAATTATTTGAAACCTTCAGCATTTTGAAAAGATTAGATTAGATTTTAGTTTATATGTTGTATTCTTAATATGCCTTTAATACAAATTAAATTTCCATTTAAATATAAATATAAATGCACGCTAAAAAATGAAACTTAAAATAAAACAGAAAACACAAAAAATAAAAATTTTTACGCTGTAAAAAATGGTTTAATTTTAGGAGATTTCAATTTATTTTTAGAAATTAAAAAAATGCGTATTATGGTAATTACAGAGAGTTAAAAAAACATTCAAGGTGATTTTTAATAAGAATTTTAGATGTTAATTTTGTTCGTCTACTAGTCTAAATCAATATTAATAAAATATTAATGAATCTTTTATATTTTGAAAAAATGTCTATACCTCCGCTGGGACCTGAACCCAGGACTCTCAGATTTCCAGTTTGATGCTCTCATGATGCTTCTCTGATGATCCCCGATGAGATAGAGACATTTTTCACAATCTTACAGATTTATCAATATTTTAATAATCTTAATTTAGAACAGTAGAAAAACAAAATTATCATCTAAAATTATTAATAATTATTTTCTGTTTAAAAAACGTAAGATGAACATTAAATATTTTTAATAATATCTAAAAACATCAGATCAGAGATCTCGATTTGGCGCTACGCGCAATTAAATGCTTACATTTAAGGGCAAAATAATTTTCAATGTAGTATATAAGTTTTGAATAATTGTTTATATATTTATAAATTATGTGATTTTTCTAATATTCTTAATATAATTATAAAAGATTTTTAAAAAATTCAAATAAGTCAAACTAAAATTTTAACATAACAGTTAATCTTGAGCCAAATAGTTTAATTTTCAAACAAGAAAGATGACGTTTAAACATAAAATGTAATAATAATAGTAATAATAAAAATAGTACTATGAACAACAAAATATCAATATCCCTTTTGACAAAAATATCAATTTTTAACCAATTTCAACAGTAAATTGAATTCCAAAAATATTTTTATTTTAAATCAGTAATATCTGAAATAAAAAAAACGAGTTTTCAACAAAATAGTCAATTTATCAATAAAAAAATGAATTCTTAAACAAAAAATATTATTTCTTCCTAAAGAAAATGAATTATCAACAAAATAGATAAATTTTCAACTAAAGAGATAAATTTGAAAAGAAACTAATGGACGTCAAACCAAAAAAGTGAAATTTCAGAAAAGAAGATTATTTTTTAAACAATTAGTTAAGCTTCCAACTAATAAATATTTAGATTTTGAACCAAAAAGTTGCAGTTTTTCATTAGAGATAGAACAAAATTTTAGGCAAATTATAAATTGAAGAGATAAATAATTTTTAATACAAAATAATAACTTTTTATAACTATTTATTTATACTTTTCTTGTTCATTTGATTTAAGATTATATCAAGTAAATTTTATTAGGATTCTCTGGACAAAATTTGAAAAGACTTTTGAAAATTTCAGATATGTTGAAAAATTATCTAGAAAATGTTTAAGAAATGTATTCTTTATTTTACAGATGTTGATACTATTTGAGGGATATTTTCAGTCAGTTAAAAAGATATTTAGCACTTTTTTGCGCTCAAAAAATAGTTTAGTTATTAGGTAAAATTTTGAAAATCGTTCAAAGTTTTAAAATAATTTCAGTCGCCTCTAAACTTCTAAAATATATAAATATCCTCCATTCTGACTCAAATTATTCTTTAAATTTTCTCAACATCTTCCGGATTCGTGTGTCACAATTGGTTTAAATTGTTTTAAAATGTTTTTAAATATTCTCTGCATATTAAGTTTTCAAAATGAGAATCACATTCAATATTATTTTTAATTTGAGACAAATTGCAAAATTCATGATTTATTATTTCAAAATTTTATATCGAAATTTAGAAAAATCAAGTTTTTTAAAAAGTTTTTTTAAATCTTCTCAATCTATCTACTATTTATGAAAAATTTAAAGCTTCTAAATATTTCTTACAATTATTCCAATTTTTTCTGAATTATCGTTTTTACTATAACAGTGTTATTAACAATTCAATTTCTTTTCTCTTAAAAATTATTTTTTCGAATGAACATTTCTTATTTACAAGTTGGAATTTACGAAATTCGACAATAAGTGTTCGATTTTCGAGAACTTCATTCCTTCAATTTTATTATATATTATTAGATTATTAAAAAGTTCAGTCACACATAAGTTTAAAAAATGTACGAATTGGTTGGATGTACTTTGAATTCATTTGAAACCCTGAAATCCAAATCCTTTTTCTAATAAATGTTAATAATTGTCCATGATTTTTGTCAACGCGTTAAAATGTAGTGGAATTTATCTGATATTCCTGAAACCTAATTAAATTAATTTTCTTTTATTAATAATCAAATAAAATCGTACAAATCAAGAAATATGATTTTGAAAAATAGTAAAGAATGTGATATAAGAATGCAATCCTTGTAGATGCATATAAATGCGAATAGTCTCAACAAAATAATAGTATTGAAACTTGAAATACAATATTATACCCATTTCCGTTGTATATTGCAAACGGCATCAAAGTCGAACTTAAACCTCAGCCAACGTAACTGCAGCGATATCGGTCTTCTAGGGTACCTCATCTTAGTTTGAAACTCCGTATTAGTCGAAACTTGCAAGTTACAGAAGCTTAAACCAAGTTATAATTGTTTGTCTCTAAATCGAGATCAACGCGTAACACTAATAGTATTGTCAATTGCTTTGTCAAAAATTAAAAATTTGCAATTGTAAATAGCAAATCCTAAAATGGCAATTGGAAACTGGTGAGATAGATCCCTGGCAACAATATCAAGTTTCTAACATTAACTGAAATACATACTGCAAAGAATATTCTGGTAGATAAAAAATTATTGCATTAAATATCTTTAAAAAAAACTATTCCAGGTCCGAAATATACTAGATTTAAATACTGAATGCTGAATTCTATAAAATTTTTTAAGAAATAAACAATACAGTACATGCGTATGGATTATATAATTAAAATTTTTGTTAAAGCGATTTCAAACTTCCTAGTTCAAATATTTTCAATACAGCAAAAATGGGGTCATTTTTAAGAAAATAAAGTTATAACAGGAATAACACTAATTCCTTTTTATTTAAAAATATTGTTGGTACGATATTCCTATTATTTGATGATAAAATATTTTTTTTAATTAAAAAAAATATATACAGTGGGATTTTCAATCGAAAAAGATAAATTTACAATGCAGAAAGAAAACCTTTTGATTTTTAAACCCGAGAAGTTGAATTTTCAAAAAAAATTGAAAAGTTGAATTAGCAACCAAGCAAATTAATATCAACCTAATTGTTGCATTTAAAACCAAATAGTTAAATTCTCTAGAAAATGAGATGAACCTCCAACAATAAAATTTCAATTTTTAACAAATAGTTGAATTTTCAACAAATCATTGCATTTCTATCAAATCGTAGACTTTTTAACCAAAACCTTATATTTGTAACCTATAAAGGTAAATGTCTAACCAAGTCGTTGCATTTTCTCCTTAAAAAGAAGAATTTCGTAAAAGACAGTGGGATTTTCTTCCTAGAAAGATACAATTTTAAACAACAAAAAAATCACTTTCACCTTAAGATGATTTTTCAATCCAGAAGGATGACATTGTCTATGCAAAAAGACCAATTCTGAACAAAACGGTTAAATATTTATCTAAAATTAGATAAGTTTTAAACAAAAAAGTAAAATTTGCAAAAAGTAATACAAAGCTTTACCCAAATAGTAGTCTTCTTAACCGAAAAAGATGACTTTCGAACGAAAAAGATAATATTTGACTTTCAAATTAATAAGAATAATATTTTAACCGTGAGAGGTTAATTTTCAACCAAAAAGATAAATTATTTTACCAAATTTTAAATTGGTAATATAAAAGCACAAATTTTGTATAATAAAAGAAAAATGCTAAATGTTACAATTTATTAATCTTTATCTCTTTATTAATAAAATTCGGATTTTTTCCTTTCAACTATTGATATATAAATATATTAAATAATACATCTTGAATTAATTGTTTATTAATATGAAAAATTAAAAAAAAATTACCTTTTTTATCAATAAATTATTTATTTAAATAATTAAATTTTAATAATTATTTAGGAAAAAATAATATTTATTATATTCATTTTATTATTATTATTAGAGTTATTATAAGAATTAGTGTAATTTTTTGAATAATAATAATTTTAAACTATTTTTGACCAAATAGTAGAATTTTTGAAAAACAAAAACCATTCCGGACCCAAACTCAAGTGGTAGGCTTTTCAAATAAAATATGATTTTTAACCGAATAATAGGACTTACAAAAATCGAATTTTTAATAAAAGAATTATATTTTGAACTATAGAGTACAATTTCTGAATAGGAAAATTAAATCAAAACAACGACTTTTCAATTGAAAAGAATGATTTTTTTGAACCATAAAAGATGAGTTTTCAGTCACCCAATATTTTGTTCCTACCAAAATATTAATTTTGAATCCATGAGACAAATTTTCTGTAAAAAAGACGTGTGTTTAATAAAAATCTTAAATTTTCGACCAAGAAACATGACTTTTAAACAAGTAATATAAATTTTGAACCAAACAGTGGAATTTTTAATAAAAGGAAATAAACTTCGAATTAAAGGTATAATAGCAGAGATTTTTGTGAAAATAAATAACTTTTAACTATTATTATTGTTAATATTAATATATTTATAGTCGGGAACCATAAGGGCCTAACCCTCAAAATTTTCAAAATGGACTTTTTTGGCTTATATATATAATTATTATTTTGATGTAAGTGAAAAAACGGTAAAAGGAGAAAATGGGAATTTTCTAGAAAATTGATGAAAAAGAGGGAATCAGAGAAAAGAGTGTGAAGTGTGTGGTTTAATCGAACAAAGGGAAGGGTCATACATCGTAGCGAAGAAAAATTCAGTTTTTTAAAAATTAATTTATTCATTTATCTATGAAATATTTTAAGAATTCTCTAATTATAACTGTATTATTTTAAATATTCGTAAATAGTTACATAAATTTAAATCAAGTATGTAATAATTACATTAAAAATATGGTAAGGGAGTTTTCGTTCTCAAATACATATAAAAGGATCTTTAGTATTTGAACGATCCATTCATCATTTTTGAACGAAACACTAACATTTTTTTCGAAGACCAAGATGATATTTATTTCTAAAGTAAAAACAAATCCAATATTTTCGCTGGTTTTCATGTCAGCGTCCACTCTGCAGAGCTATCACCATTTTTAGCAAAAAGTCATTTTATAATACTTTTTCCTGCATATCTTGAAAAATTCATTTTTTAATGTATTATATGACAAGAAATAATAATATAAATTTTCTCTATTTTAAGATATTTCTATTTCATACAAAAAATCGTCACTGATCTTACCCTGACATGCTGGGCAAGATTGACAGAAAAAATGGATTAATGCCATATCTAGATAACATTTTAATACTTTGAAATTGTGAATTACATTTATAAAATTTCAGACAACGTTTGCAGAAGCCAAAGTAGCATCGAGAAAAGCTGTTTCTTTTCTACAACGATGATATGCGTTCACTGAGTTAAGAGTAAGTAACTAGTTTAGTTGCGGTGTAAATTCGTCATTCAGTCTCACCCTTCGTAATTACAATCGCTTGTCGCTAGCCCCCATTCCGGGTTTCACTTCCTCTCCCTCCCTTCCCAACCATCCGCTTCACACCGAATCGTCGTTCCTAGTTCTGCCTCAACCCTCCTTCGATCACCGCACTGCCACTTTCCCATTCCCTTCCGCAGAGAGCGAGTAAAAAATAAATGGTAGTTGAACTGATTGATTGCCACCCCCACGGGTCTCGAGCCACTCACGCCGCATTTTTTGCACTTTTAATCGAGCGGCTATTTTCCACACGCGGCTAATTTACGCCGACGGCAACAATTCAGGATCAGAGACCCACTCTATCCTTCAACCCATGTGCGAATGAGTTATTGGCTATTGCGCGTCAAACGTACGTTCCTCATTTTGTTCATCATGCCGAATTCTTCAATCCTGCTGGAACTAGTCTGCAATTCTACATCAAGTACTCGTAATATCGAAACCTTCATCCAGCGTAAGCGGCTTTGTATTGAAAGAAACTGACCGGAAAACGTATTGAAAATTGAAAAAGCTTTTGCCCAAATTGCAAAATAGAGAAACTTTGAATTTGTAGAATTTTCTTTAAGATTAATTTATAAAAAATAAATTTAATTGAAAGTCAAATACGTCAGTGAATTCGAGGTAGACAGAAACGTTTTTTTTCTTTATATTATAAAAAGTCGTTTGCAACCTTCCTTTAAACCCTTGTCCTTTAACATCTTTAGCCCTCCTTATAACCCCAGAACTCTGCAATCGGACTTCTAACTTATGCTCCATAACCCTTAAAATTCTTCATGCAACACCTGCTCCTTAAGACCTTTAACCCTCCTTACAAACCTTGTCCATAAAATGCTGCAACCCTTCTTACAACCCCTGTCACTAAATCCTGCACCCCTGCTTAAACAACTTGCAGCTTAACCCCTGCGACCAACCTGGTATTTGTCTCCACTTTTATGTTGCAATACTTTCTACAAATTTTGCGCACTAACCCTTGCAACCCACCTTAAAATGCATTCCCTTTACCCCTGCGGATCTACCTGCTATCCCTACTCCTCATATTCAAAAAACCATTTTTACACCACCTATTTGTTAACTCTGTGAAACACTCCTTAAAACATCTGTCCCTTAACCACATAAAACCTTTCTTAAAAGCCCTAGCCCTTAACTCCTGTGACTCACCTTGAAACTCTGACCCTTAAATTCTAAAACTCTCCTTATAAACTCTGCCACTAAATCATTGCAACACTCATTATAACCCCAACCTCCAACTTCCTGCACCCAGTTCAAACCCCCTATCACTAAGCCTACATTACATTTTTGAAAAGCCATCCACCTTAACCTCTTCTAATCTCCTTACAATTCTTACCTCCTTAACACTGCAAACATGCTTGAATACTTTAACCCCTGACACTATCCTAAAACCCCTAAAAACTATACCTTAAAACCCTCTTTACACCCCTCACTGTATAAAAATTATTACTATTCTTATGAACTATGATTCTTAAATCCTTGTCAGCCTCCTTACAGGAGTAAGGGGTCAAAGTTAAAGGATCGAAAGTATACGAGGCGGAAGTTTGAATGATTTAAGTACGTGCTAACGGGTTGCAAAAACCCTTGAAAATTCTAGAAACGGGGTCAGACATAATTGAGATACAGATTTTTCCGACTTGGTATATGACCAGTTATTAACGGGTATTCTTTTATAAATACTGAATATTGGGTCGAATGGGATTAAGGGACGAATGTCGCCGAATTGGAGTATGGCCAAGAATTAGGAAAGTTATTTTTCAAGTTTACGATGAGATGTAAGAGTATTTCCATTGCTATATTTATTATCAGCGTATCAAAATCAACAGATATAAGATGAAAAAATGACATATTGTTCTAAAACCGAAATTTTCTCAAATGTTGACCTTCTGAATTGGTTTTAAAGGTATTCTGATATGCCTATATCGCTGGCACTGTCATTATCTGATGTAAAAAAAAATGCAAGCAGATACGATAATCCTATCGAAAGTCATGGTGGAACTTGGAAAAATATTATAATGAAAAAAGTATAAACATCTGAATCTCTTTTACTCCGAGCATTCGAGTAAAACTATATAAAGCCTTAGAAGGTTCAAATTGCATCTAGGTCTGGAGGATTCAATAGCAGAAAATATGGTTGATATTATTATTTCGGTCAAGAAAATGAGACATGGAATTTTTTTGTAGGAAATAAAGTACAAGATCAAATTACATCTGGTTTTTGGTTGACTTTGGGTCGAATGCAATCTAGAAAGTGTCTGATGCGGCCCTGAGGGATTTGAGAGAAGTACATGTCGGTGTGGAAGTAATATAAGAGTATAGGAGACTCCGTCTTTGCTGGAATTCCTCGACCCGTCTAGATTCTGAACTTGTTCAGGACTTCGGAACTCATATGGCTCACTGCAGGCGTCGACGTCAAATCCATTAGAGAGCTCTCCAAAGATCTCTGTTACTCGAAATGCACTTGCTCTGTATATGAACTTCTATTTCAAATTTTTTAAATCGACGTTTCTAAATCATTCTTATGTTAAATTTGTTTCAGAATTTACGGTGAGAATCGGAAGTTTCTGTCCGGGGTGCATCTCAAACTTCCAGACTGATGCGCAACTGGTGTAACACGTAACACAAAAGCTTTTATGATTCCGCCTACTTTTTTCGCCATTTCGTCTCGCTACTTTTTCGATCGTGTACGTGTCGTCCCGAAGAAGTTGGCTTCATTGTGCCGCATGAAATTTTCCAAAAAGATAAAAATTGCACCTAAAATTAAAAAAAAAATTGGGCCAGAAACTTCATTTTGTTTGTTTGAAAAGAAAAGTTATGGTAAATTGTGCTAGGTTTGTGCTCCATTGTGCCTCAAACTATTTTTCAAACAAATCAAAATTGGAACCTAAATTGAAAAAAAACTTTTTCGGGCCAGAACCACCATTTTTTTTTGAAAATTAAAAGTTGTGCTGAAGTACTAGGCTTATGCTCAATCTTGCCGTAAATTTTTTCAAAAAAGTCCAAATTTAAAAAAAAAATTTAAAATCAATATTTTTTACAAAATTACAGTAAAAAATGCGTATTTCGAAAATCTTGAAGTTATGCTGGATTGTGCTAGACGTGCAGAACGATTATTGTCCTTTAAACTTTTCACTCAGCTCTATATATTTGTGGTGAAAATATATTATTTTTCCTCGAAATAATTTTTTAAACTAAAAATTTTTCAAAAGGTGAATTTCAACATTCTTTAACACAATATATTTTTTGGACGGCTAGTACGACCCAGCATGACTTTCAGATTTTTTAAATTCAATTTTTTTTTAAATTTTGATATAAAAAAATTATAAGGAAAAGAACTAGTATTTTACAAAAAAAATATCCACCTGACTAAAAAGTGTATCAAATCGTATTTTTTTGGATACCTAGAACTATCCAGCGCAACCTTTAGATTTTCAAAATTCACTCTTGGACAAATTTTGTGTATAAGAAATAAGTTTGAGTATAAAAACAATATTTTTACCAAAAAATATGATCCCTAGTAAAAAGTGGAATGGAAAATAATTGCTTTTCACGCTTATAATAAATTAGAGAAGCTTCAAGTTTTTCGAAATTTGCCATTTGAAATATTTTCAATGTATAAAATATTTTGCGGAAAAAACTAGATTTTCACAAAAAAAACATAGACCTGAGAGGAAAGCGTAGAGAACTATAAATGTTTTGCACGTCTTGTATAAACTAGCACAACCTAGCACAGCTTTCAGATTTTTGGAAAACAAATTTTTTACATTTTTGTTTGTAATATCTCAAAAAACATTCTTATGCGCAATATGGATCCAATTTTGACTTGTTTCTTAAATCGCTTACGTCACAATTGAGCACAAGCCTAGCACAATTCAGCATCACTTTTTATTTCCAAATAAATCAAATGGTGTTTCCCAATTTTGATTTTTCTACAAATATTTTGCGGCACAGTGGAGCAAAAACCTGACACAATTCACCACCACTTTTTTTGAAAAAAGAAATGGCGGTTTTGGTCCTGAAAATATTGTTTTATTGATTCTGTCTTAAATTTTGATTTTTTTGTTTAATCGTTGACGACAAAATCGATCGCGAACTTAGCACAATTTAGCAAAAATTTTTTTCTAAAAAACAATATGGCATTGCCAACTTCTTGCACATGTCATTGTGACAGCTTATTAGTAGAATAGGTTTGCCCGGAAAGTATCCAAAATTATTCTTAAAATTTTACGCAGTTGCGATATTGTCTAAAATAGGTATTAACAATTTAGAGGAAACCCTTTAAAGGCATCCCACTAAGTGATACGGGACTGGAAGTTCTTAGTTGGCTCCTGTACGAAATTGAGTAAACGACCAATAACGTACGCATCGCGTTTCAGGATGACGAAACGCACGGAACAGTGTGCAGTCAATTTTAACAAAAACTTGGCAAAAATTTCGATTAAAAATGTGTATGGTGATGAGCCTACGAGTAATGATTAAATTTAAGTGTAGCCGGTACTAACCCTTCGAGTACACATCTATTTTTTCAACCATCCGCTCTACTCTGGGTCAAAATGACCCTGTTCGTTTTTGATCGTCCACAACTTCACAACTACTGAACCTGTTTACTTACCAAAATTCAGAGGCATACTTTTAAGTATACTGAAGTAATATATAGGGTGTACAAGAGTCTTTAAAGTCTTTAATATACCTAAAAAAATTCGCAAAAAAAGCATTTTTGAAAAAAGTGAAATTTCATTTAAAAAATCATAACGTCGTATGGCTACGGTACCGCTCTTTTTTTTTAAACGGCTAAGCTATGTTCTTGGTCAAATTCAGTGACAGTGTCAACTTGACCCTGAGTGTACGTAAAAGGTTAATAAATAGACAGGTAGTAGACTCTATTTGATGTTTAACATCAGAAACTAATTATTTACCCTGACTGCCAAAATAACACTATTGTTTAAATTCATATATTCAATACAAATTCTGGAAGCCCAAGTATTCATTAAAATAGTTTTACAATGCAAAGAGATGCAGACCCGCGTCACCGTATGATATAGGAGCAACAAGAAATTCTCTGCAACAGCCCGAATTTCGTTGAAAAGAATTTCCTATGTCTAGCGATAAAGTTCAGGATTCGATAAATCCTCTTCTTGTCGCGCATCACAAAAATGTGTCCTTATACACTAATTTGGATCTGTTTTATAACTTGCACGTCCTGCATGCCTTGCAGGAAACGTTAAAATGATTTAACTGAAAATATAAAGCCCGCCGTATCAGCTGACGTAACAGCGACCATGTCACATTATTTTTCCAGGGAGCGGTTCGATCCTACATAGAGCTTTGTCAGCAATAACCATGATTTTTTAGATGCCATCGTAAAGCTGGAATTCTTCCATACCTCAAAAATCCTATTACTCTGAACATTGACGAGATGAAAAATATGCAGAGTTTCAGTCGAGCAGCTTTCCTGGCAAAATTTTCTCAAAGATTCACTTCAGTACATCATTTGTTAAAGTGGCTGGAAGGTAAACCTAATTTATTAAAATAAAATATTCATATAACAGTATTATTATTTATAATATTACTACTTACTTTTCCTTATTTTTCATTAATAGCGATTAGTGGCTAAAAAAATAATTATTAGTGGTAGCATTCTGTATAAAGAAATTAAGATGTCTTTTTAGACCACAAAAAAGCGTATAAAAGAAAAATTAATTACGAAAATTCCTCCAAAATAAACAATTATATTTACACATAATATTTTTCCTGATACAATGAGTCCCCGAATGTCAAAAATTATGGGAATGTAAAGTTTATGATTTCACGGCTAACATATAGGCGAAAAATTCTTCTGTTCGACGTCTCACCATACTACGCTTTCTTTAGGTATGGATCTAAATTATTTAATTTATTTTAATATTTCCCACGCTTTAAACAAAATAATTATTCGTATAAAAAAAAACTTTTATCACCGATTTGGTAAGATTTTTCTATATTATTTATTGCACTTTGTGTGATTTCGTAGAAAAGACGATTTTTTCCGATTTTTATTTTTCATGACTAAAACCATAAATATCACTGACAGAAGGATGGCTAGCAAACTTTAAAAGAGTGTAAGGAAATAAATTTTAATACAAAAGTTTCTTTGCATATATCGTCAGCCTAAAGACTGGCCGACTAAAAGACAGATTAAAAAATTTTTTTTTGACACAGGGGTTCCCTAATAGCCGAGAATCGACGAAAAATGGATAGGTCTCAATTGAAATGAACCTACTACCTTCCATCATATATGATGAAAATATAAGAATAAGTTGCATAAACTTTATGATAATGGAATCGTTAAAAAATATACCAATGCCTACAAATGCCGTATAGAGCTTTGTACTTTTGAATTATTATTCAAATAAAAGTGAAAAATAAAATGGATTTTATATTTTTCTTGCTTAAATCCAAAAATTTTTTTAAAAATATTGTAGACAAATCAGAAAAGATTCTTCAAATCCTCATTAAACATCCAAAAAATTACGAAAAAGTACAAGAGAAGTCGGATTTCATTTTTTAGAAGAACTTATTAGGACAAAAATGCCGAAAGTTTTTTTATTTCATTTGTCATAGTTAGCTAAATGATAATAATTTATTTAGCATTTTTAAATTTAAAAAGAAGCTAAAGGAACTTTTACGGTACTTCCAACTCGAAAAGTACTGCAAAAAAAATTAAGTGCAAAATTTTTCGTATATATTAATTTAAGCTTTTAATATTATTGAGAATAGTTGGTACTTAAGTACTGAATTTTGTCACAGAAAGCACTTTAGAGGGACTTAACCTGGGCTCTTCATGGGATCTCAATGGGACTTATTTCATTCTGACATTTAGTTTAAATTATTTTAATTATATAAGATTTTTGTATTTTTTTATCAGAAAACGTAAGTAGCAAGGGTAAAGTATTGTCAGACAAACGTTCGTAAAATGCAGCAAAAGAACTAAAAAAAGCGAACCATACTTCAGGACTCAGACTTTAAAATTTAGAAATCGAATTAGCATAAAGAAGTAAAACTAGAGTAGATTAAACCTTTACCTCATTAATTATGTAGTAACTTTTAAAAATAGTTAGTTATACGGTACTTTATCCGAAAACCTCAACGGGACTTTTTTTATTTGGATCTTAGGTTTCCATTTCGAGTTTGTGAATACAAATAATTTAATTTATTAAATTTCAAGTAGTAAAATACAATTATGATCAGTTTCATCACTGCTAAAAAAAGTAGTTTGGGAATTAGGCAGTAGACAACTCTGAAAATAGTCGGTCATAATTTAAAACTTAACACTTATAATTTAGATGTTAAATAAGAATGAAGTAGTAAAGCTGGATTGAGGTTAAACCTATATTTAATTAATTAAGTAGTAACTTTCCAAAATATTCAGATATACCCAAAGATTAAATAATAAATTCAAATTCAAATAAATAAATTATTAATTTAGATTACTACCAAAATACTATTTCCGGCATTCTAACGAGACTTTATTTTATTCGGGTATTAAGTTTAGTAATTCCTAGATATATTAGATTTTAAGTCAAACTTGCATAATGTGAATAGTTTGAATCATTAAGGCTCTTGTAGCAAAATACTGTTATGATTAGATTCAATTCTAATGAACACAATTGTTAAACAATTGTTGAATTTTATTATATCACTTCTGAAATTAATTTTGGGTTTTAAAAAAAATTAAAAGTAAGCTCAGAATTTGTATTTCTAAAAAATAAAAGTAAGTAATAATGGTTAAGTATTGTTAGACCTATGTTCAAAAAATTCAGTTTAAAAATCTGAGAAAAAACGAACATAATTTTGAACTCAGTGTACATAATTTTATTATTTAACATCGAAATTTAAAATATTGAGTTAGAAATTACGAAAACATTATTATTATATCGTATTATTTTTTAAATTCTCATCATTTATGATTGAGAAAATTTTACAATTGTCGGAAATTTGACATAAGAGTTTTTCAACGGATCTCCACGTTTCGAGACCTGTGATTCTGAAAATCAAGTTTTTACGATAACGCCTGTGTGTCTGCACTTTTTTTAGGTCTTAAAAAAAGAACGAGTTTGTTGATCAGCCATTTTCGATGAAAAATCTTTAGATTTTTCATCGAAAATGTGAGCGCATTTTGAAAATTTTTGAGATCACTTTTTCACGAATTTGAAAATTCAATATACGGATATTTATAGCATTAGGAAAGATCAACAGTTTATGTTGAAGATTTTGTTTGATAAAAAGAATATTCTTAGAGTTATAGCATTTTCAAAAATCTTTTTAATTAATCGAAAATCAAAATTTTAAGCCAAAAAACGCACAATTTAAAAAAAAATTCAGAAAGGAAAAAATGTTGCTTTTTGATAGCCTTTCAAGATAATCATACAAACTTTTTGATTTTCTTGAAAAAGCCAAAATTCAAATTTTAATTTCAGAAAAATTAATGAAATATCAAAAGTTCAATGTTTTGATCAAACTATGCAGGATATGTAAAAAGCTGAATCAACAAAAAATTGGATAAAAACAAATGTCTACAAATTCGTAAATAAAAAGTTCTTGATAGGACGCGTACTTTTTGTTTTATTCGTGAAAAATAACATTGAAAATAAAAAATAAAAATTTGTGTAAAAACTACAGAAGTTACGAAAAAAATGATTTAAACAAAATTTGTTTCCCCGAAAAAGAGCTACTAATTTGTTATGATTCACTTTTTGGTAGGAGAAATAGTTTTCGTTTTAATCATAAAAATGGCATCAAAAATAAAAATGAAAAATTTGTGGAAAAAAAGGTACGACAACAAATTGATAGAAAAACTTATTCACCTATAAATGAGATACAAATTTGCACTTATTTATTAAATTCTTATCATTTATGATTGAGAAAGTATCAAATTGGCCAAACGATGGAAACTACGAAAAAAAGTCTCCAAGAGAAATTATAGCTTTTGAAAAATCCTACAAAATGTCTTACCGTAAGTAATATGCAGAAAATATAAAATTACAATATTTTGCCAAAAGACACGAGATACAAAGTTTTAGCCGAATATGTCGCAGGCATTTTTCTTAGAGTTGCATTTTTTTATTAGTCTGCACGGGACTGTCCCAGGATGTATCATCTGTCACAGACATATTTTCGTGAAGCGATTAAGGGACCTAATACGAGCAAATTACCTAATTTGACATATTGGGCTAAACCTGTTGTTCACAACAACATCCACAGATTGGGTAGCAGCCAAGAATATACCAAATCCTCTGTAAAAGTTTATAGAAAAGTTTTCTGAGGTAACGGTTCAGGGATCAAACCCAGGACCTCTGAGGTGAAGTACGAGTGCCTAACCAACTGAGCTACTGAAGCTCTCTTCGTATTATTATTTTATATTATGTTGAAGGCATTTTTGGTTACAGTTGGAGTTTATATTTTTTGAAAAATTTTTGCAAGGGGCTGTCCCAGTTTATATCATAAATCACGGATGCATTTTTATAATGCAATCAAGTTATCTGATGAGAGCAGTGTGCCTCCGACAAATTGGACAAAGCCTGGTTTTTACCCCATGATTGACGGACTGGGTAGCAGTTAAGTGCACGATAGGGGTTATCATTTTTAGTATTTTTATTATTCAATACTTTTACTCAGGTGAACCCGATTATACATTATAGCCGCGCAAAAATTCAAGGTACTGATGAGATCAGGATATTATAACTTAATTCAATACGATGCTTGTAACCTCCTGTGATTAAACTGTAGGTATACAATTAAGTGCAGCCGCAAGCGTTGGAGGTGACAACAGCCACCCCGGGATGCTTTCTTAGAGCTACCATTATTATTATTATGATTTTCATACAAAATTTTTGGATTGCGAACATTTCAGAATATTATAGAATGGTACATAATCAAAAATTCAAGATTATCAAGTATTTTTAATATTGCTCAATATTCAATCAAAGTACTTGCTCGAAGGCGGTTACAAGAAGCTTCATTTTTATCCAATAATTTGTATCAGCAAATCCAATAATTGTTGTAGTTCTGGCGTATAAAAATACTTCAGGGATTAGGGATTCAGGGATAAGGGACTTGACGACTTTCTAACAAGAAATTGTACACTTAAAATCAATCATCTTCGTCATGAAACAAATTGAGTACATTGATGAGAAAACGTGGACGAAAAAAGGTCGAAATGGGAATTGAACCAGAATCCGGAATCGGAAAATCAGAGACAGAATTGTAGTTTTCTCAATTCGAATATCCCAAGAGTCGAAAAAGCTAGGCAGCATCATTCCGAAGCCAAACAAGAACTGTAATGCATTATGCAACCCACTCAAACGGTAGTCCGGCTCGTAATAAAGAACAATACCCTGGTTCAATCCCTGCCTCGTTCTAGGAGACTTTTATCACCCCGTCCTCTTCCATAAATAAATTATCTCGGCGCGGAGTGTATACTTCTTCGTTCGCATGGCTAGTCCCTTCCTAACAACGTTCGTAGCCACTATAGTATCAAGTATACTATACAGTCTGCGTGGGCTTATTGTTGGTCGCACCTTTATTACTTCCAGCTTGAAAGAAGAGAATTTTCAAAGAAAAAATTAGAGAAAATTCATATTAGATTAAATTTCCTTCTCTACTTTCTCACAATTTAAAATTATAGACCAAAAAGGCAGTTACCCTTTGTGTAAGCTGGGGTAAACAAAAAAACAGCGATCGAATTTCGTTTGGGATAATGGCGCCTTTTGTGAGGACTTAAAAACAGTAAATACATACTTCTTTCTTTTTTTAATTGACAACTAAAATACCGCTGAAAAGTACTGTATGGTGATTAACAAAGGATTTATTTATTTCTGCTAATTTCATAAACACTTTGCGTGCTTATACGTATCAATTAAATTTGGTTCCTTACAGAGGGAGGTTTTTCTCCAACCAAAAATCAGAAACTATCAAGAGAGCAATTAATGTGTTCTGTTATAGTGAACAGCTTCTAAACATGCAGTAATGTTATATTTTAAATTAATAAAAAAATGTACTTATGTAAACAAAAAGCCCTTTTTGAAACTCTGTGACTCGGTATTGTTTGAACATGAAATTAGTGTCAATTAGTGTCAATAGATCAATCAATACATCTCAAAGACGCGAACAATTAGATCAAAAACGGTACTGTTATATACTTAATATTGAAAAAAAAATTTCTATCGTAAAGAAGATAAATGTTAAATTTAAAAAAAATATAAATCGTTATTGATAGATCACAAGAGGACATGTAAGGTTGTTCAACAGGTAGGTCCATGCATCTCGAAGACGCGAACAAAGCCATCATATGCATTACTGCTGTATTTCAAATACTAAATATTTTTTCTAATATAAAAAAAAGGAACGTATTTCGAAAAATTATGAATAGGTATGACTAGATGATAAGAATACTCAGAGGGTTCTTAATAAGTCTTTCAAAGCTTCTCAAAGAAGCGAAAAAATATATCATATATAGTATTGTAGTATTCATAATATCAATAATTGTTTTTTCACAAAAGGCGATCAAGTGTTTCTCATAAACATGTTATAAACTCACACAAACACATAGACATTTTTCTGAAGTTACATTTTCGAGGCCCTGGGATCGAATTAAAATATGTCAAAAGAGTGAATTTTTGAAATTTAGTCTTTTACAAATTATCCCTTCTATTAGGAAGCGATACACGCTAAAACTATCTTTTTACGACGATTAATAAAAAAAATAAAAATTACGTGTATATCTTTAAATAACTTCCCTGTATATCCAGATTGAAATAATTACTTTTAAGTCCCCCTACAACCCTTTCCAGCAAACCTAAAAAACGATCCTCAAATGACCATTAAGTATTTTATTGTATATGGGCCATCAATATTACTTTTGTTATTTTTTATCACAGCGCATTTTTAAAGATCAAACAAAAAAGTCCATGTATTTTTTTATTATTTATTATGCAACGATTTTTAAAAGAATATTTATTCGTTTTAAAAATGATTTTTGCCCAAGCTATCACAAATTGTCAGTATTTTCGCGTAAATTTTTAATGTAAATCTTTACTGTAATAAGGCAGAAATATGTTATTTTTTCAAATTTGTCAATAGAATTAATTAGTTCCCCTTGTATTAACACATTTTATACTTGCCGTTAGTATAAATCTTAACGATTCCTAAGAATAATTATTATTATTTTATTATATATTTTTTCAACAATATTTCTAACGTATTCTTAAATTTTTTCAAAAATTACGTAATTTCGACGTAATTTTTAATTTTTTACTTTATAAAATTAGGTCCGAATTCAATTGTGAACCAGATTGTAAAGTCCTGCTGCGTTCGACAGGCAACCAATGATCATTCCCGGCGACCTAAATTTGAGAAGTGGATTTAATCGTTCCTTCTAATTGGTGTAATTATTATAAACGAAAGTGCATAAAACGACCCATTGAAGTGAACCGCCTTATTTCACTTATATGGATAATTTCAAAGGCAATTGTTATTTGAACATACATTTTTAGATATTTTTAAACCGTTTTTGATATTATGAATGAAATTTAAAGACAAATTTCAATCTTTGTTTTAAAAAAATGATTATTTGTGAAAAATTCTGGTTATTGTGTATATAATTAATAAACTTCGAAGTATATTATACCTATTATAACACTTAAAATTAAAAAATAAATAATAAACTAAAAATATCGAAAATTATGCAAAATAATCAACAAAGAATTACCTTTATACAGTTAATTAGCATATATAATTAATTAAGAAATACTCCATTCAAATTTATTTATAATAATTATATTAATACTTTGCGACTTATTTGAATAGAACTTTGATTCTACTAAACTTGGTTATCTCTGCTTCAGAAATGTATAGCATAATTTATAGCGCATACACAAGTGTATAATGTTGATCTATATTATCAGAAAGTGTCAATCCCAAGACAGCAGGAAATGAGAAATATGAAATCTGGCATGACTTTTTTTTTAAAAAAGTTAGAAGGAGACATATAAAGTTAATCTTTTCCATTTCCCCTTCCCCATAACATTAAGCTTCTCAGTTTTAACTATGCTAAGATACAGGTGGTTAGTTTAGAACAAAGCTGTCATCTAAAGTTTTTCCTTGAAAGCTTCTACGAGGTTTTTGTTGTAAAAAAGGACATATTCTGGCCCTATTCACTCGTACATGAATCCCATTAAAAAATTCAAAGAATGGTAGTTTTTAAAAAGTGAAAACCTTTCCTGCTGGAGTAATTTAGTTAAAAACGAAAGCAAAATTAGAAATTAACCTAAATAGAAGTTTGACAAAATAATTCAAGCCAAACAGAGTCAGTAAAAAACTACGTCACACTGCCAGGGTGAGAAGGAGGGAGAATTTCATGACGAATAACAATTTTTCGAAATACTTGAAACAAATGAAAATAAGTGATTTTATTTTACAAGTATAGCATCTGAATGGAAGCTTCATACCCCTTTTCTATTGCTATATTACATGATTTAAAAAAAATGAATCTTTGTTCCCCTTTTTTAAAAAAAATTTCCTTCTTCTCGTTTTTTCTCTTAAATGCAAATTTTCCTAATTTAACACCCAACTATAATAGTTTAAGATTAGATATAATTTTTTTAGATTAAAAAAATTCTACAATTTTGTTAAAGCTTGAACGATTTTGTTGAAAATTATTTGTTTTTTTTTTTTATTTTGGTTAGAAATGAACTTTTTTAACGAAAAATTTAACTATTATATATTTGGCTGAAAATTAAACGTTTGAGGTTGAAAATCCAACTATTTAATTTTTAGTTAGAATTCATCTGTTTTTTTTGAAATGTCCTCTACTTGGTTAAAGTTTAACAAGGTTATTAGAAATTCATTTTATTGGTTCATCTCTTTGGTTAAAGATTTTACACATTTTTCAAGTTCGTTCTTTTTGGTTTAAAATAAAATATTCTACTAAAAATTTAACTACTCCATTAATAGTTGAAAATTGCTTTTTTTGTTGTTCAAAATTTTGCTACTTAATTATTGGTTAAAAATGTATTGTTTTTATTTATAAGTTATCACATACATGCTTAAATTATCCCCAGCGTTAGATAATGTAATTGTTTCGCTAGAATAAGAATTCTAGGTCAACATTATTTAATAATCTTATTTTACTATAATTCAGATAAATGTAAGAGGTGCGATAGCATTGAGAAAGTTTTAAGGTCAGTTAGATTAAAAATTTAACCATGCTGGACTCTCCACCAATTTGCTTACAGAGCTAAGTTGTTGTAAATGCGTCTTTTTTGGCTGAAAATTAAAATTCTCAGTTAAAAATTCAACTACTATATTGAGATTTAAAAAGCTTTTTTATTAATTTATTTCATTTGCTGAGTATCCATTTCTTTGGCAATAATTTACCTGTTTTGTTAAAATTGATTTTTATTTTAATTGAAATTCAACTTTTACGATTGAAAATCAACTTCTTTGTTAAAAATTAATACTTTCGGGCCTAAAATTTAACATATTGGTTGAGAATTCGTCTTTTTGGGGTTAAAATTTTTATTCTTTTTGTAGAAAATTTACCTCTTTTGTTAAATATCAATCTTACGCTTAAAAATGCATATTTTCGTATGAAAATTTCAATTTCTTTTTAGAAAATACTCATTTTTGGTTTCGAAATTCTACAATTTGGTTGACTTTTTTTTCTTTGTGGAGAAATCTTTCTTAGTTAAAAAGTTAAGTTTTCGTTTAAAAGTCGTCTTTACGTTTAAAAAATTCACGTCTTTTGTGCAAAACTTTTGCCTCTATTGGTTAAAAAAGCAAACTGCTTAAACGATAATCCTTTTTTGATGAGGATTAGAGAATTTTGTCGTTGAGAGTTTATCTTTTTGGTGTTGGAATATTAATTAATTATTTTTTTGTTATGAATTAATGTTTTTTAATGAACATTCAACTACTTGTTTGACAGTTCTATTCCTTTGTTGAAAATTCATTCTTATTGTCAAAGATGGATCGCTTGGGCTAAAAGTTTGAAATTTGATATTTCGTGTTTGATGATTTCAATATTTCGTTAAAAATTTTAATTTTCAGATGGAAAAGTCAACTAAATGGTTAAAAATGCAACTATGTGGTTACAAATTTTAAAATTTTATTTCAAATTTCATTATTTTGTTGACAATCTAAATATTTTTTAAGAAGTTTCGTTTTCTTTTGGTATTTAAAATTCAATTTTTTGTGGTTGATTTTCATTCTCTTTTGTTTTATAATTCGACCATTTGGTGAAATTTCAAATATTTCTTTTAAAAATCATATTTTTAGGTAGAAAATTAATATTTTCTGGTTGCAACAATATTTACTTCAATAAACCTTAATTTCATTTAAGGAATATACTTTTTTATTATTCATAGAATATTATTATTGAAATGTTATTCCCCGAAATATTGTTCTCGAAAGTATATTTTCATAAAAAATCACCCTGTTTACTCTATTTCAAGAGCATTTTGGACTGTGAAGTCTGCTGAAATATTTTTATTTTATTTTAGGCGATTATGAAGTGAAATCGAGAAATAAATTTTAACTTGAAGTGGCTGCTCGTATTTTCAACTTTAGTCCAGGCAATTCCAGCTTTGCGTGATGATCTGTGATGAAGAAGAATTTGGATGGAAAAAGTCTTTAAAATAGGGTGACGTAGTTCTTTTAAGACCCAAAATTAATTCCTTTCTCTTAGATTAAAGATTTTCAAAATCCTTCCTTAATGCTGATATGTTTCGAACTTCTTCTCGAGTTTTTTAATGAAAAAGAGGTGATGAATTCTGAGCTCATAAAAAAAATTATTTTTATTCGTTCCAATGGTTATTCTCGTATCTGTTGATTTTTCAAATTAAATTTTTGTTTATTGCCGATAGAGTGGTCTAAAATGAAATAATTAAAATTACCAAAAATGACTCAAGAATAATTAATTACTGCACTGATAAATGTTACATCATACATTTTTTAATAAGTTGAAAAAGACCTGCATTTAAAAAAAAGTGATTTTGAATTTAAAGTAATTTTAGTTTATGAATAACACCACTAATTATCTTATTTATTATTGAAGAATGATGAAATATAATTCTAGAGCGCATCTTAATTTTAGGTTGACCCTTAGAATAATATAACTGAATTGCATAATTGCTTGTAATTAAAAAAGGTAAATGAAATCTATCCAGATTTTATTAAATAGAACAGAGAAAAGGTAGATATTCCTTAAAAATTCTTATTTAAAATAATCACTTCATTTAAAAAGGAATAAATGGGGTTCAGGTAAAAATATAAATTTATTTAGAACATAGGATTTTCAAAAAGTGTCATTGTTTCCAGCTGCCGATTAAATAAAAAAGAATTTTTGAACAAATACATTAATTTTGAATTAAAAAAATAAATTGTCAACCGAAATTTAAACACATACATTTACGAGTTAAAAAAATTATTTTTTTGTTCAAAATCAATTCTCAACAAAAGAGAAAAACTTTCATCTAAAATAATTAAATATTTTACTGGCATAGTTGAGTTTTAATCCGAAGCGATAAATTTACAACTAAAATGATGAATTTTCGACTAGAATCATCAAGTTTTCGGAAAAAATAATTATTTTTTTAACTGTTTCTCCCAAATTCTAATTTAGCATTAAGATATTACTTTGGACGCATTTTCCAATCATTATTTATCATAAATATTAAATTTTAATATTAATATCTTCAAAATCAGCGCGCTAACAATGACCAATCAGGTTGTCGGCGCGATGCAAGCGCAGTTCAAAAAGTTCCCAAGGTTGGGAACACTGATCTGCTTCCGTATCTATTCACTATATCAGTTTTCGATTCAACTTACAGCTTTGTAGTAGATTTCCATTATCAGGACTCTTTATAGTGTCTATTGGCACTACTTTGTCAAAGAAATGATCTACCTTTGAAACGATGGTCACAAAGGAAGTTATCTTCGCTCAAGTGCATACCAAGAACACCTTCACTGACTATGTTAATCGTTCGATCGTTGTCTCACTACTCGTTTCAACTTCAGGTCAGAACTTGATTTTCACTGGTGCAGCGATGCACTTTCCATGATTAAAATCCGCCTTACATTCTCGATTTATTCATCAACTGCTATTTTCAACTTCGTGACTTAAATCTTGCAAACTCTGATACTTTAGAACTCAAAAGCAGCTTTTGAAAACACTTTCCGAAGATCCAACAAGGTTTTCGGATCTTAAGTAATCTGGTTTAAATAATTTGATAACATGTATTTCATACTGAACTAAAATGAGGAATAACTAATATTATTCATATCGAAATTGCTTTATGGCCTTTGTTGAGGTTTGGATTGAGATGTTGATTTAATATCAAGAAGATCAAGACCAAGGATTGCTTGATCTATATGAACATGTATGTGTGACATTCTTTTAGAAATTCTTTTCCTTTCGGAAGAACTCCTTAAAGTAATTTAAATGGATAGCCAACTTATGCTAACAGGGCTAACCGACAGAAATCGCATGGAAAAAAATCCGGAGTGTATGGGAACTTTTGAAATTGTTTAGAACCCTGTTTCACCAAAAAGAGCTAAATAAGATGCGACTAAATAGACAAGTTTATTGCTATCGTGAAGGATGCACTCGCCACTTTTCTACTAACCAAGCTGAAAATTATGAAAACAGTAGTTTTTGTATCCCAAAGTATTCCTCTATCTCCAAAACTATTTAACGGCGATTTCCAATTATTAATACTCAAACTCTTTCTACATTCTGTTCAATATTTTCCTGATTCAATGCTAATTTTCTTTTTTGTAAATGTGTTATATAGTATATGGAAGATCCTTATACCGGTTTAAATTTTTTTTAAAACTGTTCAATAATTGAAAAATAGTTTGTACATTTCGATGCTGGTTTGTAAGCCCGAAAGAAAGGAACTTATTGTTACTGAAGAGGAGGTGACACAAGAGCTTCAGTGAGCACTCAGTACCATGTTAGCTCCAATGAAACTAGAAACTCTTCAGCTTCTTATTTTCTTCTCTTTCACGAAACGTGGCCTGCATCCGGCAGTCAGACTCGTCTTCCTTCCAGCTCAATTCTCTCATATTTAGCTTGTTAGGTTTGTCCCCTCGAAGGTGAGAGGAGATTCCGAATTGTATAAATCCAACTTTTCTTTCTATTATGTATTTTACCTTATCTTACAAATTTCATTTGACCAAAATTCATTTTACCGTCATTTTTTGTGCTATCATTTTTACTTTTCAATTTATGCGTTGACCTGACTTTGATTGATCAAATCATCATTCGACCCAGACAATTGGTGTTTGGTCTGAGTTTATATTTTATTGTTGGGCTGTTATCAGCCTTATTTCCTTTGTCCAGGTTATCATTATATTAATTTTCTCTGAACCTAATATTTATTTTAACGATTTAAAATTTCGTATAATTTCTTTTAACCTAAGTTAAAGAATTAAAAGTAGGTTAAGTTACAATTCCGGTAACTAAGATTTATGGAGAAAATTTTCCAACACACAATGATTCAGTATTGTTTAAAAGTTACACGTCTATAAACTTTTATGTATGTTTTACGTACCCCATTTTTCAGAATTTGTCATGGAATAGAACTTATGAAACATCTGTTGGTTTTTGCAGCCCAAGGGGTGTTGGTGAAGTGAAGTATGATTTTAAGTCGGCACAAAAAAGTGTTTGAAACCAGGTAGTCCCATCACGAACCAAGAACTTTCCGAGTTTCGACAGGGAAAAATAAATCACGCCTATGCCCCAACCAGTTGATGTGGCAAAGCAGTGTTTTCTTCCTCAGTCCTCGCTACTCTGTTTAATAAATCTATGGTTTCAAAATATACCTGACTTTCTTTTTCTTTCTGCCTATAATATATCTTTTCGAAAATTAAAATTAATGGCCTAAAAATATAGACAGAGTCCTTTAAATAGATAAATTATAAGTAAGCAAGATATTTTTGTGTCTTAACATTAAAAATATAAACAATATAAAAATCCATAATTGAACAAATTTGTAGATGTAAGGGTTTTTTAATTTTTCAAAGAATAATTAATTATCTTGTATTAAAAGTGTTTGAAATTAGACAAAACTAAAATTTTTGAATTCAAAACGTTCAAAGTCAGACAATTTTAGATCAGGTAAAATACTGAAAATCAACATTGAAAAATTTCATACTAAAATTTTGAGAATAGTAAAGTCTTGAATTGTTCAAAAGTGGACGACTTGAGATTAGAATTTTCAATTTTCAACGCGTAAGAATTTGATCATTTAATAATAGAATTAATTAAACATAATTTTCTAGACTCAACAAATAAATTAATAGACTTTTTCTCTGTTTCAGGTGGAATTTTTGAAAATTATAAAAAAAATTATAAACATTATAAATTAGATTATTAAAAAAAAACTGTTTAAAATAAACTTATTTTAGATAGAAAACATCAAACTAAAATCAGTAGCTACGTTAATCAGTGATTAACCATCGATAATTAAAAATTAATCACAGTAAACGTCAAAATTAAAGGGAATTTGGACCTTACTTAAAAAAGAGAAATTCTATAATTACTAATTATAATAATAAAACTTTTGGATCTTTTACTCCTTTAACATTTTAATTCTTTTAGGAAAATTTCAATCTTATTGAAATCACCAATTTTCAAATCGTTCATTATACTTTTAAAAATTGAACCATTCATGTTTCATTACAAGATTGAAACTTATGAAAGAGAAAAATTGAAAATTCATTATATAGTTTTTGAAATTGCACAATTTTAAGCCCTTCAGTTCGAAATTTTATTATGACTTTTAAAAGTCAATATGTCGTAACATTTAAAAATAAAATATAGTTTGCTTTTCAATTCAGAGTTTTGCAATCTCGTCATTTATGAGGCTTGTATTTTTTAAATTATTTGCTTAATTTTTCATTGTTTCGAATTTTTTTCATTGTTTAAGCTGAAATTTGTGTAACCATAAAATACTTTAATTTGATAAACAATTTTTTACGTTAAGATACAAGATTAATTGTGCTTATATTTTTAATACTGCAATTTCAAACTATTATCGATTTGAGAGGATTTACATTTTGGAAAATTTTCTTATGTGAATCTAAAATTTTGCATGGTAAGCTCTAAAATTAATAAAAAAATTCATAAATTTTCCGGTTTTCAAATATTCTTTCAAGCCATTAATGGTGATTGTGTTCAATAAAAAGAGCTCTATCATAACTGTAGTAAAAAGAATACTTTTTAATCGATATTCAAAAAGCTGTAAATCATTAAAGAAGATATTATTTGCTACCAACCTGCGCAATGTTTATTTTTATGAATTGATATTAAAATTCTGATTGTTTAACATTCAGGTATTTAAATAAAATAACCTAAACTTTTAATTCAGTAGACATAAAATGAAACACAAGATCTAATTAAAAAAAAATTTAATTTATTTTTGACCTTAATTCTCGACTTTAATCTTTAAAAATTATAGAATTCTAAACTTCGATTAACATATTTAAAGATTTTTAAATTAGAATGTTTAGCAATAATAAATTTTCAAATTGTCCATCACGATTTTTAATATTTATTCGTTTTTGATCAAAATTTAAAATTTTATTGCTTGAAAGTCAACGCTGAGGTATTTCCATGCAGGCGGACCAACCTTATGTGAAATCCAATTTAATATGACGTTTTAATATACAGGGTGGGCTATTTTAATCTATCCACCTCAAAATATCCGGAAATAAGCGGTATACAAAAAAATTGTTTAGACAAAAGTTGCTCAAGACAATAGAGACCATATTTCTGGGAAATTGTTTTTGACCTTGAGATCAATTTTCAAGGTTATTTAAAGGTCACATTAATTGTTTTAGATGGGAACCCCTATTTCTGACATTAGATTCTAAAAGAGCGGGAAATTTTACGTCCGAAATGATAGTTAAGAATCAATTTTCACAAGATAAAAATTAAGATTAAATCGAGGAAAAATTTCAAAAATCATGCAGAACATGATTTTTTTTGTTTTATTTTTTAACACTTAAAATGTTTGAGCAACAAAAAGCTGGGGTGAATCTGGACCAACAACCTTGATCACCTTGACCTTGAGGCCAACTTGGAAGGTTATTCGTAGATCCAAGTGTGGAGCTTGTTGAATTGGAACTTGTGAGTTTGTGCGTTTGGTTTCGAGTGTATTAGTTCAAGAAAACAAACACCTTGACCTTAAAATGACCTTTCAAGTTTGCCTCAAGGTCAAGGTTCTCAAAGTCATTGGTCTCTTATCCACCTCAGCTTTGTGTTGCCCAAGCGTATTAAAAGAATAAAACAAAAAAAGTTTTGTTCTTTATGATTTTTGAAATTAGACTTTGATTTAACCTTTATTTGACCTCGGGAAAATTTACTCTAAATATCATTTAGGACGCAAAATTTCCCCCTCTTTTAGAATCTAATGTCAAAAATAGAGGTTTCTATTTTTAAAAAATCCATGTGATCTTCAAATAACCTTTAAAATTGATATTAAGGTCAAAATTGATTTTCCAGAAAGATGGCCTCCATTGTCCTGAGCAACATATGTCGAAATAATTTCTTTGTATACCGCTTATTTCTGGAGATTTTGCGGTGGATAGATTAAAATGGCCCACACTGTATATGCTATTTTATTTTTACGATGATATGATAGAAAAACCACAACACAAAAAACACGCTATCTTGGACAGAATTATTGAATAAAATATTTTAGTGCTAATCAAGGAATTTCTAGATTAAACGATTATTAATAAATTGATGGAAATAGGACAATTTTAGAACGTTATAATCAAAGCAATTTTTTCAATTCAAACTTAAATTTGCTGATCTTCTAAAATTATAAATTGTTATTGTACTTCGAAAATTTAAATTGATTTGAATTTATAACTACGACTATAATAATGTTATGTTTGCAACCCAATATGATGTGGGGAACCCGCTAACATTTAAAAACTAAGGCTTTAGTCTTTTCATTATTTTTGCATTAATAAAAAGTCATACAGCGTATAAGAATCTTCTCTCAATGAAAGACAGCAGCAAACCAGAAACTTTTTTTTAAATTCTAAATATACATATGAGTGAGCTGGAATTTTGCATTTATAAATGACAGCCGAATTTAATTGTTGCTATTCCACTTGAATTATTACAGAAAATTTTTTTCTAAGCTAAAGTCTGAAGAAAGAAAAAAAGATTCATCACATTCATTGTGAGAAACTAAATAATTTCGGATAATAAAACACAAATTGCAATAAACGTCGGTAATTGTAACGAGATAAGGTCTTCTTATTGGAATTTAAACTGAAAATGGTCACTGAATTCAGTGCAATGGAATGTCGAACGTCAAGCTAATTAAAGCACGAATCAGCAGATAAAGTGTTAATTTGACTCGCCGCTGACGTAATCCAATCAGAGGTTGGTTCAACTCAGTAATTCGCCAGTAACGAGGAGATATCGTATATCTCGGTCGAGAGATAGAAATGGGAGAAGGAACCAGAACGAGAGAAACGGGGAGGAAATAGAAACATGAACTGAGTCTATTGGACTATTGTTACATCGTTATTGTAGTGAATTTCTTAGAATTAATTCAGCTTAGCTTATGTTTTATTTAAAAATAACAAAATTTTTATAATTACTGTATAAGAATATATAGTTATACATTTTGCTTTTACATAAGCAATAGAAATTCGATTACATATTATATCAGGGAGTCCGACCCTGGTGATATCAAGAAATTGTTTAAAAAAGAAATATATTGTTTTTCAAATTAAACTATAAGACACGGATTTTTATGGTTTCACCAAAAATTTTTCCTGAAATTAGGGCTATTGGAATTTTAAAGGAAGAATCATATTTGTTTTTAAATGTCAAATATCTTTATTAGCTTAGATATTGCAACATTTTCAACAATTTTTCGATACATTCTTGATACAATAATTTTTCAATGTTTACACACCAAAAACTTTACCAATAAATCAGTTGAATTCAATAAAAAAAAGAAAGTTGTAGAAAAATATGATTCCTCGATTTCAAGAATAAATTTTAGACAAACAAGATTGCTTTTGTATGCAACTAGATGACTCGACACTACCGTTGGAAATTATGAGATCGATTGACGCAAGCACTATTAAAAATCACTGCTGCCTTTGAACCACGATAACTCAGCGAAAAAATATGACGTGATAAGTTAAAAAAAAATTCTAGAATTTCTAAAATTTTGTACCTCGACTTCAACTTTTAGCAGGACCTAGGAAAAACGTTGCAAAAATCTGAAAATTATATGACATAGAGCCTAAAATCTTACCTTTAATTTAAGCTAAAGTAACTTAAAAAATCTTCATCGTTTTTTGAGATACAATTAAGAATGTTTAAACATATCTGAGTTGAGTTTTAGTCGACGATCACGGTTCTCGGCCGGTCTGCTGCTCGCCTGCTTCTTTGAGGCAGGAATGAATAGGCCACGCACAGAGATGGTGCTTGATTGTGGATTTATTTTGTAATTTTGATTATCGGAAAATTAAATAATGATCAAGTTGTTTGTGCAAAGGAAAATAATAAACTACTTATTAGAAATTGAAAATATAATTTTCATTACATCTACGCATTGTTTTGTATTTAATATATTTTGGAAATTCTATTATTATTCACTTTTGATATTTTTGAGTGTTTTTCATATAAATAATTCATTCAGAATTTAGCTGCGTATTCCGTTTGAAAAATAGTTTACTCTTGTAAAAATATATCTAAAATTTGTAAAAATATTCTAGTTGATAAAAATTTTAAGAAATAAAAAAAAACTGTTTATAATTTTTTTATTCTTCAATATGGGGATAATTCTGAATTGAAATAATTGTCAATAATTAAAAAAAAAAATGAAATATTTTAAAAAATTTACAATAGTTTGAACTAAAACTTACTGATGAGCAGAATCAAAAGTATAAGAGAGCCCCAATCAAGCACCACCTCTGTACGTGGCCTATTCGGCCCTGCCTTAAAGAAAGAGGCGAGCAGCAGACCGGTCGGATACCGCGATCGTCGACTAAAACTCAACTCAGATGTGATTGAACATTTTTAATCGCATCTCGGGAACTAGGTGCTGCTAAAAGTTGAAGTCGAGGTACAAAATTTTAGAAAATCTAGAATTTTTTTAAACTTATCACGTGCTGTATTCTCTTCAGCAGATTGAAAAAATCTGTTTGACATTACTAGACGTGGAATTTCATAGGCTTTCCAACTGTTTTTTTTTTTTTAATTTCATGTCATCTTTTTTCGCAGAGTTATCGTGGTTCAAAGCTAGCACAGCTATGCAACAGTTAACTTTCAAAACAGAAAAGAAGAAACTTAACGAGAATGTTCATTTATTACCAAGAATTAAAGACTTCCGACAAAATAGTTTAAATTGCAGCTGAGAAAATATATTAAACATAAATGAAATTGTTAAATCCTCAGTCAAAATAATCCATTTTTAGCAAGTGTGGCCAGATAAAAAATTAATTTTTACAAAATTTTTTGTTTTAAACATAAAAATATTCAAATGGATAGTTCGATTTAAGCCAAATGTTTGAATTTTCTACCAAAGTAGTTGAATGTCTAGTAAAAAAGACGAAATTTAAAATTATTTTTAACTAGAAATCAAATGGTGACACTCCCAGTGATGAAAATAATTTATAAACAAAAGAAAGGACACATTTTTTAAAAATAATTACATTTTTCACGAACGAGATGAATTTTCCACTAAAATCATGAATCTTGAAAAAGGCAAGAGATGCATGTTCAACATACATGTCGCCAAATACATTTTAACAAAAAATGTCATGATTAAATTTTCAGTTAAAAAATAATTTTTTAACTAGCATAAAGAGAAACGAGTTTTTAAAAAAATAATCAGATTTTTAACCAAAGAGATGAAACTTTATTTCTACTTTTAAGAATTATGTATTTTTTTTAAATGTGATTATTTTATTAATAATAGTTTATTTTTTAGCAGGCAAGATAAAATTTTTACTAAAAACTTGCAGTTTGAGGAAAATAATTAAATTTTTAACCAAAAATATAAATTTCTAACCAGAAATGTAATGGTAGCATTTTAATTTAAGAAAAATTAACTATTGAACAATAATAGTTGGACAATTTTCGTAACAGAAACAAAATGTTTAAAAGGAGATTTTTTTATGAGCGACCCCTAGTATTTCAAGTGAAAATGCCGTCTAAGTTAATCGTTACATTATACCCATATTCTCAAATAAAAAAAATGTCTAAGTTTAAAAACAAGTTTTGTCACACTAAGTGTGAAATATTTATAATTCAATACTGATTACTTTATTGACGAATATAAAAAACTCTTTTTGTGTTTCATATTTGAAAATAGGAGGGCGTTCGGCTTCAGTATCAAATAAAATTTGGTGAAGGGTTTACTGAAATTTTCTCCATGATCACAATTGTGATTAACATACAACATATTATCTATCCAAAAAATTATCTTTGAGAGAATTTGTTGAATTAAAACAAAGTTTCTTCAACTTAAAAACTAGTGTGTATGAAGAAAGTAAATTTTGTTTGTCTCAAAAAAATAATTCTTTGAATCAATCAAATCTCTTCTCAACATTATGAAAGCGTTAGCAATTAAAAAAATATAGCCAAAGTAAAGAATGGTTTGATAGCGGTTTAAAAATAATACTCTTTAGAGAGTTATCAACACGTCAGTTTAAAGCAACATTTATGATTTAGGGAAAACAATTCCTACAAACTGAATACTGCTCGTTAAATTCTTTTCTGCGATAGTAAAACTGTGAGACCAGTTATATTCGTCGAACGAGGCTATCCTCAATCCTCGCCGTTCGTTCTGGTAATCCCATTTCTGTTCGTCGACGAGTCATTGTTCGCGAAATTCGGCTCACTGGAGAGCGCAAATATGCAGAGAGCGTCCGAATCGCAATGGGCTGCAACTCGAAATCAACTCATCTCAATTCACCTAAAATATACGTTAGCTTCTTAGTTTCCAGCTGAATTTTTATTTCTCATAATTTTTTTTACTAGGTTGCTGAACACAAAGATTTATTCGGAACCACCATGTTATGAGCCTTAAATGATGTCTGAAAAGTGAGCGTTATATAGGCCTTTACCGATAGGTGACAGATGGTGGCACACTGTCTTCTCTAACCGTACCATATATTTAAAAGCTCGCGCCATTCGAGATAACCAATCACAGCCAAAGCATATGAGTGCCACTTACTTCTAATAAAATATCGTACATCACTCACAGTGTTACACACTTCTGTTCGCGTGGTAATGTAATATACTATTAAATGAAGGACGAGTCTAAGCGTTTCGACAGACCGTACGTTTATGCGCGTATATAACTCAGTGGAGTCTAAACCTACTGACCTGTTAATGGGTAAGATGAGCAAAAAAAGAAAGGGGGTATGGCTTGTACCCGGAAGCTAGAAACTACCTTAAGGAAAAGATGATCCATGTAAGCTGGTTGTCTGGAAAACCTAAGAAACTTAGAGATTTCAGAGAATTTTTACATGTCTCGAAGGACCTGCTAATTTCAGGAAAACTTTTTTAATTTAAGAGAGTTGTTTTATTTTATTTTGTAAATTATAATTTTAAATTAGAAAAAATAGTTTTTTTTCTTTTGGTTGAAAATGCTTGTGTACAATACTCTTTTGGTTGGAAGATAAACATATCACATTTTTTGTTCAGAGAATTCTTCTCTGTTGGGGTAAAAATTCAAATATTAAGCCTGAAAATTAGGTTTAAAAATAATAAAAGCCTGAAATAATGAGCAACAAAGTTAATCTCTTTTGTCAAAAGTAAATTTTTGTGTGCATAGAATTATAATTGCAATTGAAAATTCATCTCTCTGGTTAAAAATGTAACTATTTTCCTCCATATTGGTTCTTTTCGGTCAAAACTTAATCTTCTTGGTACAAAAATTTAAATGTTCCAGTCTAAGTTTCATAATTTTAGTTTAAAATTCAAATCTCTGGTTCAAAATTTATCTATTAATGTTAAAAAACTAAAACTTTGCTGAAAATTCATTTTTTTGGTCCAGAATTAATTTCTTGGTTCAAAAATAAACTTTTTTGGCTACAAAATTAACTATTCCAGTTAATTATTTATCATCTCAGCCAAAAATTAAACCTTTTTGGTTTAAATATATCTCAAAAGTCATATTTATTTTTAGTTAAAAATACTTTTTTTGACTGCAATTTAAAGTATTTCATTTTCTGTTTGAAGTTTATATTTTTCAGCTAAAATTCATCTGTGTAGTGAAATATTTATGTTAATTGTTGAACAATTATCTACATTCATAAAAACAAAATCCTCTGGCTCAAGAATTAATATTTTGTTTTAAAGTTTAACAGTTTGGTTGATATTCATTTTCTCTCGTGATTAATTTTTGTTATGATAAATTAAAACCTTTTTCACTATTAAAATTACATCTATTACATTTTTTGTTCAGAATTTATATTGTTTTGGTTAATAGTATAAACACTTGGTTTAAAGTTAACTTTTGTATTAAAAATTTAATTTTGTGGTTGAATATTCATTATTTTTAATTTAAAATTGATCTCTTACGTTGAAAATCTAACTACTTTCTCAAAAGCTTTTTTCAAAATTATATTTTACACTGAAAGTTTAATTGATGAATTTGAAATTATAATTTTATGCTTTGTATTGGAAAATTCGTATCATTTGCTTCAAAAATTCATATTCTAGGTTGACAGTTCGACTGTTAAATGAAAAGCCTTTCTAATCATTAGAAAATTTCTTTATTTTTGCGGAACTCAATTTCGCTAACAAATTCAACTACTTTGTCTACAGTTAAATTTTGTAAAAAATAAATTTGGTTGGTTGGAGATTTCTAATTTTAATCTCTTTGGTCGAAAATTAAATATTTTCAAAATAAAAATTCATGTTCTTTGATCAAAATTGGTCTATTTTTGTTTGTTTGTTATAATTCATCTATTTCCGTTAAAAACTCATCACTTCGGTTTAAAATTAATTTTTTTAATTCACCATTTAACTATTTGTATGAAAGTGAATGTCTTTTGTTGAAATTTCATCTTTTGTTCAAAAATTAATCTTCTTGGTTCAAAATTTAACTACTATAGTTAAATAATCATATATTCAGTCAAAAATTCATCTTTTTACTAAAAATAAATCTTTTTTTTCAAAATTCAACTATTCCATAAAATTCTTAACAGAATATATTTTCCGTTTTTATTGACAAGTCTCCTTATTTTTTTTCTTTTCACACGTTGCTAGTCACCTAGAAAATATCTTTTTGGAAATAATTATTATGTTAAATGTGCAGAGAATTTTAAATATATAAAGATAAAAAAATAATTTTGATTATAATTTAAATTTATGGACCTTAGGAACAAATTCAAGACATGATTAATTATGTTTTAAGTATTTCTTATTTATATATTTGATGACATTACCGTATTCAAATATACACATTTTATTAAAAAATTTCAAGGCTGTATAAATAAAGCGTATTAATTGAAATCATAGAAACTTTTACCATCCGAAAATTACTTATCTTTTAACTAACTGACTTTCACAAACGAAAAAAACAGCGATTTATTTTTACACTTGAATATTCACAGAATATTTTAGAGATTTTAATTTTGTTTGCATCCACGACTTGCTGTAAGTAATACGAACCGTGCTAAAACCCATTTTCATGTTTATTCGTATTAAAGTATCTCTATAGATCGCATCTCATTACTGCAGTTTACATAATGAGTTAAGACACTATTATCTCGCAGTGAGAGAAACTGTACCCCTGTTTCAAGAAATCTGGGATCTGGGATTTTAGATCAGTAGAGTTCCTCAGAAAATCTTTTTTTTAAAGATTTTTTAAAACAATTAATCGCAATTTTTTCTGCAATTGAAAAAATGATCTCCGATTTTTCTCAGATTTTTAAAATAATATTTACAGATCGTCATAGAGTTTGCCGTGCCAAAAAATTGAACTTTTAAAGGTTTTTAAATTTTCATTTTTAAAATTTTAACTATCCCATTTTGCACAATGCGGAAAACTCTTTATCAAGATACCAAGTGAGCCTAAAATTTGATATTTTGTGAAAAAAACTCAAGTGGGAATTGACACCCTTATAATGTAGCGATTTTATGATAAACCCCAGATTAAGAGGAGAAATTTAGCTCTAAAAACCTTATTAAAATTATAAGATATTCAGAAAACATTACTTACCCTGCTGAAAAAATGTTCTCATATGTAAAAATGCAATTTTTTTGATACCATTAGAAAAAATCTTTTTAAAAAAATTGATAAATATTTGGTAAAAAAAAGTCTGTGGTACCTTCTTTTTTCTATTTACTAACATTATCAATCGATCGAAAGCAGTTTTTCTATTTGAGGGAAAAAATTTTCCACAAAAATAAAAAATTTTAAAACAATATTTTTCCATGCAACATATTCTTTATGTTTTCAAATAATTTTATTAAAATGAGTTCTCAACGAAAAATGTAATAGATAACATTTCTACCCAAAATATTTCAATTTTCAATCAAGAACAGTTGAATTCAACTGAAAAAGACTAACTTTCTTATAATATGATTTTTCAGACAAGAAAGGCAAAAAATTTCAAACAAATTATTATTTGAAGGGGAAAGAAATTTTTAATGCAACATGGAAAATTTTTAAATATATTTATTTTTTAGGTTTTAATATATTTTTAATCCTTTGAAAAGTGCCAAAACTCTTTTAAAAATGTTAACTGAGTTTGAGAAATCCTAAAATATTGAAAATCTTTCAAGACTAAAAAAATTGTCTCAAAAGTTATTACATTTTTGTTTACAAGTTTGGAATGACTTTAAAATGTTTGTATTCTCTTCTGGTTTAAAAATTATTCTTTAATCAATGTAAAACTTTTCAATAACCACTTAATTTAAACAAATTTGTCTAAAATGCTGAAAGTTTTAAAATCTTTTTAAATGTTCTCTTTAAATTCATAAAAAGAAATTGAAGTTTGTTCATAAATCTTTAGAAAATCTCGTTCTTCTCTTGAAGTCGTTTAAAACTCGTAAAAAAAACTTTTCTTTTAACTTCAAGAAAATTTTGTGATAAAAGCTCAGTAATGTTAGAGTTTTATTATATATTAATTATATTATTCCTTATTGCACAAGATAGGGTATTTAGTTAAAATAGTAGAATTGAAATTTTAGAAACTATGAAAAGTACAATTTTTAGGATAATGACCTCTAAATACATATTATAAAATCTCGAAAACATAGGGCATCATTTGCTTTTCAAAGAAAATAAATGGTCACTTAAGGGTTTTGGAAAATTTAAAAAAAAATGATTTCATGAGGCACCTTAAGGATCAGATTATCCTATTGTAAGGATCATCCTGAACATCCACGCAGTGCTTTTGAATTGAACCGACCAGAAAGGTAGTACACCTGCTGTTGGGAATTATCACCCCTAGTGTAATACTGTCCCTGTTTCGATGTTCACCGTGATCAATCAATTGCCTAATACACGCGCGAGGATCACGATAACTACCTTTACATCACAAATCTCGGCCTCATCATTCCCTACGAGATTTACGCCGAAATGATATCGATTTCCTCGCTTGCATTGTTGCTGTTCCCTGCCAACAATACCTGCCTGCAATATTTTCCTAATCAGTGCACCATTCCAGAATGACAAAGGATATCGGGGTCCTTTCAAGTAGATCTCTTTCAAACTACCAGAACAAGAATGTCCTTGAGCTACTTTCCCTTGAAACAAAGATTGCTTTAGGCATGTATATGATTCTTAATAACTTGGCTATTGATGATGGAGGTGTGGTCGAGGTTTGATGATATGATAGGGGATGGGAGAGAGTAAAGAAAATGCTAATGAAGGAGATGCAGGCAAGGAGTATAACAAGCAATGGGAATAAGTAAAAAGGCAAGATCAGTTAGAAAAATTGTTATAGTGTTAAGGGAAGATTTGTTCGGGAATAAAAAATATAAGGATGAAAAATGAGTTCAAGGAAAAATAACCAAAGAAAAAAAGAGATAGAAACGGTGATTAGTTAGCGCAGGGAATGAAACAATTTAGAAAAGGGAAAATATAGTGACATTGGGTGAGTATATTGTAAATGAATAAGAGAAAATATTCATAGGAAAGAAAAAAATATATTAGGAAATAAAATTTAAAAATAAGTCAGCAAAAGGAAAAAAGGGCATGCTGAAATAAGAAATTTAAGGAGGAAAAAAGAAAGTGATAAAGAAATTTAAAAAATTGAGGAACGGAAAGAGCAGAGAAAAAAACGTAGAAGGAAGATAAAAGACGAGAAAAAGTGATGCAATACAAATGAAGAGCAGAAAAAATAAAGCTTTCACGAAAATGCTAAAAAGCCCAGTACGGAGAAAAATGCATGAAATGTAGTAAGTTACAGAAAAAAAAGAAAAAGAGTTATTCAGAATATCGAAATTTTAGAACATAAAAAAATATTGTATCGAATTATTAGAAGGAAGGTAAAAGAAAATATAAGATGAGAGTAAAGAGGAAGCGAAAAGGAGGAGGAAGAGGATATCAGAAGGAATAAAATAGCGAAGGTGATATTAAATAAATTAAAGTAGTGGGTATTGATAATGCGGAAAAGGAAAATGGCGAGGCGAGAGTTATTCAAAAACATGCAAAGGAGTGATAGTAGTACAAATAGTAGAAAAATGAAAGTAGATGGCTTAAAGTTTACAGAGATGTGGCGTTGATGTGCAAATTACTGTAGATATATGTGACAATGGAAGACGAGATAGTTTAGGGAGGTTATCAAATTTATTGATAATATTTACGTGCTGAATGACATTAAAAATAGAACGTTCAAAAGATGAAGAAATTGGGGATAAGAGAAGGTTTAAGGCAAATACTAGTCAGGACCTTTAGAGAGACAACAAATAAGGTTATGGGCAAAGCATTGGTTATCTAGAGCTGTAATATGGGGTAGGATAGTCCAAGTGGCCGGGGAGAATAAATTAAATCAGGGAGGTGAAAAAAAAAATTTTAAATCTATAGAGTGGAGATCTGTGGATGTAAGGAGAAAAAGGAAATAGGGAAGTTGCAAAAGACATATATCAGGTAAACATTAGAGGTAGACTGCAGAACTTCGGATTATATGCTAAGAAAGGAGGCAAAAAGGAATAAATGAAGGACAAGAGCGAGGAAAAAGGCGTGAAGAATTGAAAATAAAATTAGGGGTTTAATAGGAAAGGAATTAGTAAACAAGTTTTAAAAAGCGGCGGAAGAAAGAAAAAAATATGGTAATAGAGTTAACGCGACGACATGAGGAAAGAAAACAGTTTTTGAAAAAGCGAGGGATAGGACAAGGAGAAAATATAACGAAGAATTGTAAAAAGAAGATAGAGAAGTTGAGGTAATAGATAGATATAGGAGGATAGGGGAAGCAATATACAATTCATGGTAAGCACAAGTAGGCATGGAAGGAGGGGAATCAGGTAATAGACGTCAAATATAAGTATGATGTTGGCGGAAATTCTAGAGTAAAATTAAGAAAAATTAAGTAGAGAAAGTTGCGGTTGCGCTTCTGGCTCGCTCTCTTTCTTTCGCTTACTCGCTCGATGCTCAGAAAAAGCTCTACTCCTTGGATCCTTCAAATTCAATCAAAATATGGTGAAAATGATTTCTTCTCTCAAGGGATCCAAATTATGAATATAAAATCGTTTGACGTTCAATCTCAGCTCGTAAACCTCACCGCCTAATTATCGTTCACAGGGGAGTGCACTGTTCGAGTTTCAGCAGCATTAGGATGCCACTTCGTGTAACCGGATGGGCGGATTTCTAATTTGCATTACCTTCGAAGACATCTAGTGTTGCAACGCATGGATTACTGATGGCACGGACATAGATGGGCGATTCTCTGCCTACCGATCCATGATGGCATCCAGGTAAATAGATGCTGGATCGGTTAGTACCTGCTTCACCAGAACCAAGGATGATGTTTCTAGAGAGCTACAGAGAGAAGCGCAGTTACTAGGGTTGCAACCGCAGCTCGTGAGTGATATACCCTCAATATCCACACTTTACTGTAAGATCTCACTAAATCTCTCCCTTGGATGCTTGCTTGTGCCGTCTCTAGCGGCGGCTGATCCCTAAGTCTGTATACATAGGGTGTTCTCAAGTTATGGGTCCTAATATTTTTGCTCTAAATCTTACGAGGAGTGCAAAAACTGTTGGTAAAAGAAACCTCGGGGTTATTTCAGAAGATCTTTATGCATACTCTGGAAGGGAGAAAATCCTTGCCACTCTTGATCAAGTATACGGTCTTAAATACGTTTCTGTACAGTACCGAGAACCTTAAAGAAGACTAATAAATTTAAAATTTTACTACGTCCATTTGTAATTTTTAGCAGTCAAATTCACTGACCACGCCTGCAAAAATCCCATTGTAATACCTACTGATTAATTAATAATATTTGTTTCTACTCTCACGAACTCTCAAATAGCCACTCTAATTATCTGAAAACCCACGCCCAGTAACTCCGCCCACCAGCTGTGTATACTGTTCATTGCCATTAACCACGCCCTCTTCTAATTCCCTGTGATCTAACTTGTTAGATCCTGTATATCTTAAGCATTGTTTTGATAAAAAAAATACATGTAATTCGTATAAAAAAGCAATGACTGTTAAAAATGAACTAATGAGAAATAGGTTGAAAAGTGCGAAAAGCACTCTCGCTACTCAACTCACTGCCATTTAAATCCACATTAACGATTCTGTACACGTCGATAGGAACAATTTATCAAAGAGGAGTAATTATTTCTCTTCTTTTTTCTTTGTAGAAATTTCAACGACTTTCAATCGGACTCAAGACAAGTTGGAGTATGAGAAGAAGAAAATCCTGATAGCACGTGACCGCGGGATTCCTGACTTTCAGTCCAAAAGAGTTTTTCGTAAAGTTACCTCGTAACTTGGAGGGACTCATTACGTCGTACGCGTTCGACTTGAAAGATAAATGGAACAGGAAAGTTCGACGGCATTGCGAATTTTAAGGTCGGCCAGGAACATTAAAAATGTACGTCGTCACCGCACTCTCTATATACGCCGTAGGAGCGATAATCGAGGTTTAATTCTACATCCTCCAACACCTTTCTTCGCTTTGCACCTACCTCTTTTGACCCCTACCCCGCCCATCACTCTCGCACAAACACAGCCTTGCACAAACGTGCCCGGTCATACGGACGAATTTTCTCGCCTAATACTTCCTCTTTTTCCTTGGTCCCGCTATTCGACAGATAAAACTTCATCCTCCACCCCGTTTTGCCATTTATATACGATTTTTCTCGCAATCGCGAACATCCATTTACGCGAAGCTCCTTCAATTTCTCGTTACCTCCTATCCCACCCGACGGCGTTCCCGGCACCTTTTGCTATTGATTTACGACGGCTATTTGCAAGATCACGCCGGGCGCGTTAAAACTTTCTATAACTGCGCCGCACCTTGCTCCATTACTTCTGGCAGGGACTGCTCTTCGTCATTCTTGAATTTAGAAAAAATTCCCTATCACTTCATCAAGTGGCTTTAGGTGACGTTGCAAGTTGATGATTGCAGGTTTATTTATTATAAACTAGCGAGCTCATTCGACCTTAGAAAGAAATTAACTAAGCACGAAGAAGGGAGAAAAACTAGTCTACGGAGTCATAGTCTCTCTATGTGTTAAAAACGAAATATTAAGAAATAAATTTTAAGCCACGTGAAATTGTGCACAAAATAATAGCAACGTCTACTAAAGCTCGCCCATCAATTATGTTGATAAGTCCTGTGACCCAAACACGCCCACTTGATCACGCCCACTTTTAATTTTATTTTACGATATCTAGTAGTAGGGATTTCTGCGTCTTCAGGAATGCATTCTATACTCTATTCAGTGGGATAATGATCGACAGTGCGCAGTTTTTTCAGAAAAAGGTAGAGTAAACCCTTTAAACCGCCTGTACAAAAGATATTAAAGAGGCATCCAAAGTTTTTTCTACCGTCTTAAATCTAAGAAAGATAAACGTTTGGGAAAAAGAGAGGTCAAAATCTTAAAACCCAGGTACTTTGCAGCAGGGGTTCCATGGTTTAAAATCTGTAAGGCACGCCTTTTTGTCGGTTTGCGCGAACTGAACAAAACTTCATCATTCCTGTCGATCATTATATCGCTGCAAAAAGTAGAGAAACGGTTACTTTATATTTTTGTAGGAAAGACCATACTTATCACTATGCACTTTTTACAACACCAAGAAATTACGAGCCAGATCCAACGGTTTTTCTAATAAGATAAATCCTTAACGTCGCCCATTATCCACACCCTCATTAATAATCCCCTAACAATACTCCATTGACGAGTCATGCATTAATTACGTAAACTTTTTTTGAGAGGGGGCAGGTCTACGGGTTTCTAAACAGATTTGATTGTAAAAAGAATTTATACAAAATTTCCCACCAAGCTGTTGCCCCTCCAACATGTAAGATACAGTGGGACTAGCCCTGGCCCCATAAAATATAACCAATACATTATTAAATAATGGAATAAGAAACACATTATGTATGAAATCTGTTAAATGAAAAAATAATGAAACTTTGATTAAATTAATTTTTGAAACAATTACAAATGTATATTTTTTTCAGAAGTTTAAAATTTTGTGTATTTAGACACACTATATGGCGTCCGGAATCATCAGTAATTAGCCTAAAATCGAAAAGTGTTGAATTAAAAAATAACATTAATTTCAAAGAAAAAATTGCAGTTTCTCTCTTTTTCCTGTTTTTCACAGAAACGTCAACTAAAGTAATATAACCCAATAGAAAAATTTAAATTTTTGCTAGAAGTTCATTCTATTTGGCTCGAAAGTCTGATATTAAATATTTGGTTAAGAATTATTCTTTTTTAGTTCAAAATTATATTTTTTTTAAAGTCCTTTTATTAAATTTGTCATCATAACGTAAGAAAATGAAAAATTCGATTAGAGTCTCTTTTCTTCTTTAACTAAATTATTTACTTTTTTGAAAATATAAAAATTTTATATACATTCGCTTTTTACATTAAGTTAAGGATGCAACTATCGTCTTTTTAGGTAGAAAAGTATTTCTCTTGATTTCAAAATTTGTATAATTGGAAACAAATTATTTATATTGTTGAAAATTAACCATTTTTGTCATATTTACATTTTTTAATAAAAAAGAATCTTTTTATTTTAAAATATCAATTTTTACAATTTTTCGTTGAAAATTAATCTCTTAATGGTAAAACCTCAACTCCTTGGTAAGATATTTGAAGTAACAAATAATGCTTCATTGCTAGAATTTATTTATTGACTAGGAGTAAAAATTTAATTGAGTTAAATTCGCTGAAAATTTAAAATTTTAGTCGAAATTTTATTTTGGGTAGAAAATTCAACCGTTTTGTAAAAGCTTTTTTCTTTGTCATAAATATTTAAAAGTTTCCTTAAAAACTAAAATATTTTGCAGGGAATTCAAGTGTGTCAGGAATTTTTTTAGATTAATGTATTTACACAAACATTTATTTTCTTAATCTTCAGTTCTAAGTTAATATTTTGTTGTTGTAAAATTCAACTGTTTGTTTGGCAATTTTTGCAATTTGTTTAGTTTTTTTTCGTAGCCAAATAATTTTTTTTGTTGTAATTAGAAAAATTTGTTCATAAACTAATATATTCTATTAATAATTCGTATTTGTTAGTAGAAAATTAATTGCCTTGGCTAAAAATTCAACCATTTAATTAAAAAATTATATACTGTTGTAAGAATTGACATTTTCTGGTGACCACATCATTTTGTTATTTGAAAATTCTGCTATTTTCTTGAAAGTTTATACATTTTGTTGAAAGCTCATCTGCTTTGATATAGAATTAATATTCTTGGGCAAAAATTAATATTTTTGGTAGAAAATTCAACTATTTGTTTAAAAAATTTGCTTTTTGGTTACAATTATAACCACTTTGTTGAAAATATATCTGATTTGTTGCATTTTTTACGTAAAGCAATAATCTTGTTTGATAAAAATAAAACTATGTGGTTAAAAATTACAAAATTTTGTGGAACAATTCTTAATGTTTTGTATAACATTAATCGCCTATGCTGAAAATGCAACTATTTAATATAATATTTATATATTTTGGTAAGAATTGATCTTTTTTAGTGGAACTATAATTTTTTTAGTAGAAAATTCAACTATTTGCTTGAAAATTTATACATTTTGTTAAAAGGTTGTAGGCTTTGGAATAAAATTAATCGGCTTGGGTGAGAATTCATCTTTTTGATGGAAAATTAAACTATTTGTTTGAAAATTCACCTGTTTTGTAGGAAGCTTGTCTCTTTGGTCGGAATATTCAACATTGTAGATAAATTTTTTTCTTCACTCAGTAAAAAATCTTTCTTTGTTAAAAATCCCACTTTAGTTGAAAATTTTTCGTTTTTCTTCATTTAGACTGTACATTATTCAAAATAAAGAATTATCTCGCCTAAAATACTAACTATCACAGTTTTTGTCGATAATTCATTTTTTTTAGTTGAAACTTCACCCACATGGTTCAAAATTAAAAGACTTTGTTGCTGACCTAAAAATAAATTAATAAAAGAATGTAACAGACAAAAATCAGGTTAGATACGGAAGGGTGGGGAGCAAAGCTTTAAATTCTGAAAAAGAGGGGTTAGCGGTTCAAAATTTATGCACGGTCCCTAATCAAGACATTTACTAATTACAGTAGTCTGCGCGATCTTATTTTAAATTAAAAATTGGAATTATTAGAATCGAGAAAATATTTTAGAAAGGAGAGAAAGAAAGGTTAAAAATTGGAACCTAATGTGTGTGGTTGCATAACTTAAGACACTTGACTCTCATAAAATGTGAATTGTAAAGAAAAGAGCACTCGCGACCCCTGAAGCATACTTCGTTTAGCAGCCTCTCTTAACAGCTAGTTAGTGATGCCTGTTGCTTAAGAAACTCGCGCAAAGGTACTTTTAAAGTGCCTGAGAACTACTTCTTTATATATTCTTAACGTTAAAATATCTCTTTTGAAAAATGGTCTCTATTTCTTTCGTTGATGAAAATAGAGTAGAGGGCAAACATTCTCAATTTGTAAAGAACTTCAACTTTTTAAGTAACTAATTTTTGAAGCTATGCACCCAAATTACAAAAATTCAAATAATTATAAAGATGCAATAAAACAAAGTGAAAAATCTCTATTTTTCAGAATTATATTCTGTAACATATTGCTACTTTATTAAATTCGAATTTAGATTGTACATTAAACATTATATATTATATGTTGTTGTTAAAGTTTTTGACCAGATGATAAATGCTAATAAAATGATGGTAATTGTTTTTTTTCTACTGGTCGTAGTGTTTTTATTGGATAAAAAACTAGTTTCGTACGTCGACGTCGGACCTCATCAGTTTAGAAATCCTAAAATCAGAGAATAAAATACTTTTTCGATAAAAACAGTGAAAAAGTTAATTTTAGAAATTATTTTCTTCAAATTGTCAATGATATGATAAAATATTTTAAAACTTGAGTTTTTACCCATGGTCTCGGTTTAGTATTTTTCAAAAAATAAAACCAAATTCATTGTGGGCCAACGCCATGTGCACATTACCGAGGCCATGGGGATACATGGGTATACAGTATACCCATGGCTGTTTCTATCGAAAAAGTATTTTATTCTCTGATTTTAGGATTTCTAAACTGATGAGGTCCGACGTCAATGGACGAAACTAGTTTTTTATCCAATAAAAACACTACGACCAGTAGACAAAAAACAATTACCATCATTTTATTATATATTATAATCTGTAATTTTTTTCTGATTTTTTCTTTCATGCCAGTGTGACATTTATTATTATACGTTATTTTAAAACCTTGTAAAATTGTCTTTAATACAAAGTTGATGTTTTTAAAACAGGAGACACGCTTTAAAAATTCAATTTTTCAATGACTTGCTATTAAAATTAAAATTTTATAACCTTTACAATTTCGTAGAACAATTGACCTTTTTGAAGATTCAAAATACTGTAAACCTGATTCTATCTAAAAAAAAAAACACCAATCACATTGCTTGTCACTTGACACAAAATTTATAAGAATAACTAAAATTAAAACACCTTGAAAATGTTTAGAGTTTTAGTTTTACATTTAACAATTTTGTAATCTGCAATTTAAATGTAGACAATCTGAGAAAAAATTAAAGATATAATAATAATAATAATAAAAATTAATAATAATAAAAATAATAATAATAATGTAACCCAAAATAGGAAGCTTTATTACTAACTATTCTGAACTAATTGATTTTAATTTGAGTCTGATTTAAATTGAATAATTTTAGATTTCCAAATTCTCCATGATGGTTACAAGATTCTCTTCATACTTTCATAGTGGAAAACCAAAAACAAAGTTTTAAACTTCAGCCACAAAAACTAAAAGATTTCAGAACTAGACATTAAAAATTCCATTCTTTTGTTAAAAATATTTCAAAATTTATTATCAGAAAACAGTCCGATTTTTAATCCAATATTTGAAAAATGCATAATTGATAACTGCAAAATATTGTTTTAGAATATTTCAAGAATAAATAATAATTTAAAATAAGGTGTTTAAATTTAACATTACAATTATATAGTTCTTAATTTTGATCCTCAAGGCTTAAATTTCAATATTTCTTGTGCATAAGATTTAATATTGTACTAGAAATTAATTATGGTCGAATTTTTAAAAGTGTCATTCACGGATTTAATTTTTAAATTTTCTTAAAATAATTAAAACTTAACTTAAAATAATTAATAATTAATTAATTTAATTAAAAAAAATGAAATAAG
>JAAAKG020212525.1:0-22426 GCA_010014905.2 Druon quercuslanigerum | reverse complement strand
GAATGCAGTTTAATAACATAATTATGACAATTATTTTTTGAATGATTTAAACAGTTTCACAAATAATACCAGACATTTCATATATTAGCAGGGAAAGTTTCAAAGAAAATGAAAAAGACTTATCTTTTCGTTAGCCTGTTGCACGCTGTAGAATGCCTGCAATTCACGAATTTCATGGAATTAGCGGAATTCATGCCATTCATGAATTTCATGGAATTAGCGGAATTCACGGAATTCACGGAAATAAAGGAATTCGTCGAATTCCAGGTACGCATAAAATACAAGGAATTCACAAGATTAAAAAAATTTATGGAATTAATGGAATTCTTCCAGTTGGCGGCATTACAAAAATTGAAGGAATTCACAGAATTTACGAAATTCTCAGGATTCATGGAATTCACAGAATTTAACGAATTCAATGAATTCAATTAATTTACGAAATTTATAGGATTCAAGAAAATCAGGGATTTTGTGGAATTCAAGGAATTCAAGAAAATCTGTAAAATTCAGGGAATTCGTGGAATTAAAAAATTCACGTAAATCAAGGAATTCAAAGAATTTACGGAATCCAAAGAATTCACGGAACTCAGGGAATTCATAATATTCAAGAAATTTAAGGAATTAATGGACTTAACGGTGTTTATGTTATTCGAGAATTCAGGGAATTCCCGGAAATCATGTAATTCACGGAATTCATGGAATACATGGAATTAATCGAAATCTCGGAATTCATGTGTTGCACGGAATTTATGGAATTCGTGGAATTCACGAAATTCAAGCAATTCACGAAATTTAACTAGTTTGTTAAATACAAGGAAATCATGGAATTCATGGTATTCACGAAATTCAAGAAATTCATAAGATTCATAAACTACCACGAATTCCATAAATTCCGTTAATTTCTTGACCTTCGCGTAATCCTTAAATTCCTTCCATTCCATGAATTCCACGAATCCCATGAATTCCATAAAACCCTTGAATTTGTGAATTCTATGATTCCGCAAATTGCCTAAATTTCGTGAATTCTTTCATTTACATGAATTCTGAGAATTCATTTAATTTCGTGAATGCTATGGATTCCACAAATTCCCTAAATTTCGTGAATTCTTTCATTTCCATGAATGCGGATGATTCCTTTAATTCCACAATTACCATGAATTTGATAAATTCCTTAAATTTGTGAATTCTATAAATTTTGGAAATTCCCTAAATTGAATGAATTCTTTGATTTCCATAAATTCTGCAAATTCCTTTAATTCCTTGAATTCCGCGATTTCCATGAATGCTATGAATTCTGTAGATTCCTTGAATTACGCGAAATCGTTAAATTTCGCGGAATCCTGGGATTCCGAAAAATCCTTTCATTTCATGAATTTCTTTATTTCTATTATTTCTGCAAATTACGTGAATTTTGCTAATTAAATGAATTTTGTGAATTTCCGGCGTTACATGAAGCGGAACAAAAAGTTTGAATGTGCAAGTAGTAGCGTGACTATAAAGCGCTGAAACTTAACGGCTTATTCATGGAATCGAAGGAATTCAAGGAATTCACGAAGGTCAAGGAATTCCACGGATCTCATGAATTCCGAAAATTCCTCGAATTCCGTGAATTCTATCAATTCCGAAAATTCTCTAAATTTCGTGAATTCTTTCATTTACATGAATTCTGTGAATTCCTTGAATTCCGTGAATTCCAAGAATTCCAGGAATTCTATGAAGTCCGTAAATTCTTTGAATTCCGTGGAATCCTTCGATTCCGAAAATTCCCTGAATTTCATGAATTTTGCGAATTCCACAAATCCCAAGAATTTCGTAACTTTCTTGAATTTCATAGATTCCATGAAATTCATGTATTCAGCAAATCTAGTGTATTCTGTTATTCTAGTCAATTCCTTGAATCCCGTGATTTCCTTGAATTCCACAAATGCTGTTATTATTATTATTATTACACTATTAAGCCGTTTCCCTTTCGGGGTAGGCGTGACTCACTCGGTGAGCAGGGCAGTAGTGTGAGGAAGGGGTTATGATTCCTCCAATTCCATGAATTCCGCGAATTCCTGAAATTCTTTGAATTCCATAATTTCGAGAATTTCATTAATTTAATGAATTTCACAAATTCCTTCATTTCCGTGAATTTTGCCAATTACGAGAGTTCTGTGAATTTCATGAATTCCGCAAATTCCATACATTTGGTGAATTCCTTCATTTCCATAAATTCCATTCAAAGGCTATCTTGTATACAGGCTTCTTTGCAGGATCATGTACAGGTCCTTTGGACGATAATGTACAGGTTCCTTTGGTAGGATCGTGTACAGTTTCTTTCGCGAAAGATTACCTGTACAGCATCGTGAGCTAGCTTGCGTACATGAATATGTGCAGGATCCTCCGAGGTTCCTGCAGAGTAATTTTCAGCTGGGATTATTTTGAGAACGGTCAAATTAAAGTAATTTAGAATAAAACAGATTTTGAGAGTGACGAATCCCTTGTCTAAATCTAATAAAAAAATATTATTATTACCTTGCTCAATATATGGAAGACAATATTTGTTTTAAACTCAAGGTTGGGCCAAGTTTAGAACGAATGTATTACTGTTGTTACGACCGATTTTGAAACCGTAGAGGAAAATTACGTAAAGTTTGCGTAGCTATACAATAAAACTGTATTGACGTCAAATTTTTGCAATATGTATCAGTTCAGTTAAAAATCTTTATAAAATATCGATATTAGTACTTATTTACTGCAGTAAATATTTTTGTGTGAAAAACTTAAATTAGAACTTTTTTAAATATATTTGTTATAAAAATAGTACTTATTTACTTCTAACAATAATTCAAAGTTTAATAATCGTTCCTGAAATAGTTGAACTTTAGTTCAGTAGATAGGAAAAGTGTAGCCTATAGATAAAAACCAAAATTGAATAATATTTACTATAAGTGTTTGTAACAATAAAAATTGTCGACGCATTTTGATAATTAGTTACAATATATCGTTCTAGTATTTAATCTAACTAATTTGAGATGCAACCAAACTGCGCTTGACTGTTAAGCAATATTCTCAAGAATTTATTCAAAATAATTGTTTATAATAATTAGCTTAAATATAAATAGAATAATTTATATATTATGATCAAAGCTAGCCAAGTTTTTAACAAGATAATGCTAAGCGTTACTAAACAAACAAAAAAAACCTTCAAAGTCCATAAAAAAAAAAAGCCTAGAGAAGATTATGAATAGTAAATTCTGGGTTTCGACCACGCAGTAAAAATAATACATTAATTATTTTTTATTGACAATTTATTCTGTATAATTCTTTTCGCAGGAAGCATATTTGTAGTTTTCACTTTTTTTGTTGAAAATTTATTATTTCGCCATTTAAATATCGACTATCATATAAATGCGTAGAATGTCGGAAAATTAAACCAAGAATCTAAGGACCAAATTTGGATTAAAGAATTAAAAAAGAGAAGGAATTTTATTATAGTTGTCCACATTTAGTCGTTGGATTCTTGGTTTTATTTTCAGGACCTCTACACACTAACTTAGTTATTGGACGTGAAATAGCATTTTAAACTTGATTATGATCTGAATTAAATTTCTTAAATTTAAACTAATCAAGAAACCGGCTCTTCGAGGTTAACGCAGCCCATTGAGCGAGAATAGTCTCTAGAAGGCTATAGAATCCAGTTTCTCAATAACCACAAGGAGAAAAGTTAGCTAAAAGATTCGCGCTAGCGGTGAGAGCGTTGCTGCATTTCGTTTTGTTGCGGCCTCTGTTACAGATTCGTGGCACTGGTTACCCCAAACTTGCGGTGATCAGTCGCTCTGATACGTGGGTATTATATTTTCTTAAAGTGCACAAGCGCGGAACTGTGCCACAAGCGCCGCGTGTGCAGAACGTATCGACTTTACGTTGATTAAAAGGTTTGACTAGTTCGGGGTAATGGCTCCCCCGAATCAGTGGAGCCGTTCTACTAAATAAAAGCTGCGCTCTTCCCGGTGTGATGGGCGCGACAATTGTAGGTGTTGGGTGAGCGACTCTACCAAACTTCTCTCTGTGCAGTTACTTTTCGTCTAAAGTGGTCGACGAAAGTCGTCTACAAGTATTGTTTCGAAGTTCTTTGAGATTGGGCGACCACTGCCTAAGGGAGTCTCCTTCATTTCTTGTGCGGTCATTTCTTCAACCTCGCCGCTGTACATGTTTATTTTAGCCCGCTTTTCAGGACCTCTTTCTCTTTTATAGATTCCACGAAGAAGTGTATTATTTTTCTCAAGTATTGCAAATACATCACCATTGAACGTTGATAAGACAGTTTGCCTTTCAGTTGGCGTAGGCTTAAGGCAATTAAACTTTTCTTTCACATAAAGTTGTGCCACGCGAGGAAAAAAGTATCCTCGAATTTCAAGTTGCCGGTTCCGATTCTTGTGAGGAATGAGCCGAACAGATCTAAGCTGTTGAATTGTAAGTCCACGTAGGCGAAAAGAAGCACGAATAAATCTGGCATAAAGAGTAGAGTCGGCAGAAGGAGGGGACTCGGTAGAAGGAAAGTCGGCATGGGGAGACTTGGATCTGGCACGAAGATAAGACTCGGCAGGAGGAAACCTGAAGCTGGCATTGAGAGAAGAATCGGCAGGAGAAGAAGAATCGGCAGGAAAAGAAGAGTCGGTAGAAGGAGAAGACTTGGCAGGAGAAGGAGACGTGACAAGAGGAGAGGATCTGACCGGAGAACTAGAAGGTAAGGCTAGAGAAAGATTCAAGTCTATATAAGGTCTGCCACGATGAACACCAGGAGGAGAGTCAACATTTGGTGAACGATCGTACTGTAAACTCAACTCTGCAACAAGAAACATAAGTTAAAATTTCCTTTTGTACATGCGTAATAAAATAACCGATGGGAAGTTCCAACTATTTTTCATTGAAAGTTTATATTTTTGAATAGAAAATTCTTCTGTTATGTTTTTGAACGAAAATTGATCTCCTTAGGTCAAGAATTCTACTCTTTCGTTGAAGATTTTACATTGTAGTTGAGAATTAGTTTTTTTTGTTGAAAAGGAATTTTTTAACTAAAATCTTATCTATTCCATTTTTTTAAATAATATTCTTATGTCTTTTAAAATTCAAGCTTTTGGTTACACATTAATGTACACTAGAACTCCAAAGATACGAGAAGTTCCGGAATCGGGAACACTAAAGTTACGACCATGTAAGGGGCTCCCACTCTCACGACGTTCAAATTTCGGGGGTAATGGATGAGAACGCTTACAGACGCCCATGCGCACATGTACGTCGAATTTGGGATGCTCGTATCTGTCGACAACTCGCAACTTTGGAGCTCGTATCTTTGGAGTTCGAGTGTAATTGGTGGAAATTCATGTATTTTGTTTTAAAAATGAAAATTTGTCTTTTTTGGTAAATTATTAATTTTATTGACTGGAAATTTCAATTTTGTGTTAAAGTAATATTTTTATGACAAAAATTACTACACGCATTCTGTATTTCTTAAGAATAAAGGCAACTAAAGTTGAACATATTTTTGACAAACTTGAATGGGGTTTAAATGGAAATGGAATGGAATAATAATTCAGGCAAACAAATTTTGATTTGCGTTTAACTTAAAAATATACCTAAAATTATAGATATATTATCTTATTATATTTACCAACAAAATTGAGAATGATCGCCAAGTGCAAGAGGAAAAAAGAAACAAATTTCATCTTTTCTAATAAGCCAAAAGACAATAATTAATGTAATGTGGAGAATTTCATTGAAAGTTTAACTAATGAATATTCTGGAGTTTCGTAAGAATACACAGTGTATCGTATATTCGTTATCTCATAGATAATAAGTGTCAACCTTGCTTTGCTCAGATATTTAGATTTCTTCAGAGTGACTTTCAAGAAAAAAATGTAACAATAAAATTCTTAGAAATTTATATTATAAGTTATATAATGTTTTGCGCGTAAGAGCATACCCTCATTTCAACGTAAAATTGATATATAGTGTCTGTTTAATAAATGTTTTTTATTTCGAAAATTAAATTATAATTCTGTATTTAATCAGACATTTTTCTAGAATTCTCTTCTGCTGTATCAGAATTTAAATCCTTTTCAAAAATGTTCGTTACATGATCATAAATCGCTGTTCCAAGTCTAATTAAATTTTTTAACGAAAATTCCTTATTTGAAAATGAAAATTGTAAATCTTAATGGAAATCATCTATAAAAATTTAGAAATATGTTATGAATTTTCGATGCCATGTTAAACATCTCCTATAAAATTCTTTGTCTCGAAGTCAAAATTATAATTTTTTACTAAAATTTCCTGTCAAAAGTAAAAATTATTATTGTTTGCGGGAGTCTACTGTCCTAGAGTCACAATTAAAATTCTTTACGGAAATTTTTGATGCAAACATGGGTAATTGTAACTCTTAATGTGAATTTTTGTCTATATTTCTTTAATTCAGTCCCTATCCCAACTTAAAATGATTTATCTTTTCGAAAATTCTCTGTTTCAAACAGGAAATTTCCAGTTTCAGCTCAGTCTTCCAGTAATCAATTACCTAACTGGTTCTTATCTGTGAAATGGCAACAAAAAAAGTTACGAAAATAATCTAACCGGCTCTATCCGGTTTTCAACAGGCCAATTCCTACACGGCACTCGACACTGGAAACTTTTTAACTGGTGCTAACCGGTTTCTATTCAGCAAAGTACTACCTGAAATTCAATGAAGATCCTTTCTCAGAAAAAAATTAATTTTCAAAATGTTAAATTCGTTGCCCCATCTAGTCTAAGAAGACGTTAAAAATTTTTATATTCTCTGATCATAATACGGATATCTTGACAAATCTGAAATTATATATAGGAAAACAGCAAAATTAGTTTTTAACCACATATGAAAACTCACTAAAATTGTTCTACTGGGATAAATAATTGGAGAAGATTTTTTTGCTTTTTTTTTTTACTCTTCGATGGCATATAGTACGTGACCCAAGAAAATGTTCTAAAAGTAATTGCATGTCACAAAAAACTCCTCCTAAGTGAAAATTATCAACCTCTTGTAACTAAAAATTTTCTGCAAATATCAAAACAAGTTTCAATAATATAAAGAGGCTGCACACGAATTCGTTCCCGCGGTCAGCAACACCCTCTAATTCGTTCCTGGGTCTCCAAATCCCTTAATGAGTTCCGGCAGGAGCGCCCCATCCCCTCTACTTACCAGAGTCTTGGTTGGTAAAGTGCGGGGGCTACGGGGGACCTATCACTATCTCCTTTTGACTTATATCTCAACCTACGACTTTCTTAACGGAATGACATCAAAATTTTGGTAGTACGCACTCATGCTTCTTAGAGCTAAGAATTGGTGACTTTTAGTTTCTTTGCGTCAGTTTTGTGTTAGTTTTTCGTGTTCGTTTCGAACATGTAAATGTTTTCTCAAAATAGACACGAAGAACGAAATCGTTGTTAAAAATATTTTACATAAACATGAAAGTGACAGCGAAAAAGTGTTGACTCAGCAAAAACTAAGCAATGCCATCAAAAGGAAGGCAAGAGATGATATTGCTTCTAGACCTTCAAAACTTTTATGCAAAGAATTAAGAAAAGGTGACAAAGAAACATTATCTATTCAAGATGTTAATCTCATTAGAAATAACGTGGGTACAGCAAGGAGATATAAAATCCCGCGATTGCCAAAAAGCATAATCGATGCACACGATTCACTTGATAGTATAGTTATCAAGACGAATAGGGAAGAACATTTTTTGCTTGTAAATGATAAGAATTATAATCTTGTTTTGTTCTCAACGATCTTTACTCTCACGTTTCTTTGTCAGCTTTCAACTCTTTTTGTTGATGGAACTTTTTACAGCTGTCCAGAATATTTTACGCAAATGTTTGCAATTTACGGGTTATCACGGAATATTTATGTACCCCTCTCTTTCTTCATGCTTCTCGGAAAGAGTGTAATCTGTTATTCTAACGCACTTTTCTATGTAGTTTCAGAATGTAAAAAATATAACTTAATTTTTGCTCCAAAAAAAATTAACGTAGATTTCGAACTTGCGATTCACTCTGCCATACGCATGATTCTTCCCACTACAGAAGTAAAAGGATATCGCTTCCATTTAAGTCAATGTTGGTGGAGAAAAATTCAAGAATTTGGATTATATGAAATATAAAAAAGAAAATTCTTTTTTGGCCTTGCATTTCTAGACCCATCAAACGTAGAAGATTGTTTTACGTCTTTTATTGTTTTATGCCTTCTATAACTTGCTCCATGAGTGTTAGTTAACGTATTCCTTGAATTGATTTATAAATCAAGAAATATCTGTACAATTAACAGAAGTTTAATTTCCTTAGACAATACTTTTCATCACGAATGTGTATATCATTACAAATAAGAACCTATTACAGTGAAACTTTGATAATACGAACCTCTGTAATAAGAATTTTCGATAATTCGAAATTTGGTAATTCGAGGTATAATGTAATCTTTGCCGTGCACATAACCCCTGTAATCTAGAAGATTTGATGTGATTGGCCCGTTATGAGTGGTGGGATTGGCGTGTGTGACAAGGGTGCGGTTGGCGTTGATTGCAAAAGGTGGTTCTGCAAATATAAATAAAGGCAGCATGCTCTTGCAGTTCTATGTTAAATAGGACGCTTTAAAAAGAATGCAGAATATGACGTACAAAACATTATCTCTGAGTGAGAAAGTAAAACTGATTCAATGTGTCGACAGAGGTGTTAAAAGGCAGAAGGACATTGCTGCTGACTTCGGAATACCTGCCAACTCTCTAACTACCATTTTTAAGAACAAGGAGAAGATCTTGTCTGTTGTTGAAAATTCTTGTTTCCAACAAGATGGGAAGCGCATGAAAACATCTAGCTTTGCATTATTGGAATCATGACGAATCGGAATGCAATCGTATATAGAAATCGTAGAGGCGAGAGTGCTTCTGTTTCGCAAGATGACTGCGAAAAATTCCTTACTGAAATTTTGCCTTATTTGCTGGCTATGTATACAATAAAGAATATCTTTAATGCAGGCGAAACTGGTCGCTTTTTTAAATGTTTACTAGATAGAATTTAGCCTTCAAAGAGGACACTTGTCATGGTGGAAAGAAAAGTAAAGATCGTGTTACTGTAATGGTCTGCGCTAATATGCCTGGTAAAGAAAAATTAAAGTTACTGGTAATAGGCAACTTATAGAATCCACGATGTTTCAAGAAAGTTAAGTTTTTACCAGTGTAACCATGAAAGTGGTTTTCTTACCACCTAATTTGACTTCAAAATCGCAACCAATGGATGAAGGAATTATCAAGAACCTTATAGTAAGTTAGCGAAAGAAAATCATAAAAAGATTCCTCAAAGCTTCGGATGAGAAAAGAGGAGTACCTGATTTGCATTTGTTGGATTCAATTTCGGATATAAAAAAAGCTTGGAATGATGTCAATAGTGAAAGAATTGCAAATTTCTATCGAAAGGCTGGCTTTATGAAAGTTGAAAATGAAAATGCTGCGTTGAAAGAGAAAGACTAACTATTCAGCGGTTGGTAATTCTGAAGAGTGGACTTACCTACAAAGGGGATTAGGATTCACAATTATAAACTGTGAAAATTTTGTTGATGTAAATACCAATTTAGTAACTGCTGCAGAATCTACAGACAGTGAGATATTGGATAATTTGAAAGAACAAGAACTTATTATATCTGATGAGGAGAATTATGCCGAAGATCAGGGTGTAACACCACTAACGAAATTCAGAGATGATGAATTTGGTATAGGAATTTCTCGAGGGTTTTTTTCTGAACAAAGTGATGTGCCAGATAAGATTTCATTGCTTTAGACTTGAATAAAAACTTTTGGATGCAAAAAGTTCCATCAAACAGAAGAAACTTAATGCTTTTATTAATTAATCTGCTGATTGCAGTAACAAATTTATTTTACGAAGGATCTCATACTTATATATAGCAGGCATTCATTTAATAACAGATAACCATATTTTTCCCTTTTCATGATTCTTTTACCTTATCAAAATGTTCAGGTTCAGTTAAGCTTGGTCATTTTGCAGTAAATATATATGCAGAAAAAAGGTTTCCTTTAGCCCTCATCGGAAATAATTTAAAATTTAAGAGAAATTCATAATGTGTGCTATGGAACGTATTATAAACGTATTTAAACGCATTATGTGTTTTTAGATAATGTTTATTTAATGATAAAACTATCTTTAGTTATTATATTAAAGTAAAACCGAAATTTAAACTCTGAGGAAATTAGATTCTTCAGCTACTCAAATAATAGATTCCCGATCTTTTTGTTCCACGGAATTAGGGTATTGGATTTATGTGCTAGTTGAATTCAAAGCTCCAGATTATTCTTCTTGGCGATTAATAGATACCCGATTTTTTTCCTCTTGAAATTCAAGGACTAGATTTTTAGGCTGAAATTCAAAGTTCTACATTAATCTGCTAGACAAATAATAGATTATAGTACTGAACTTTTTTTCTAGTCCAATTCAAAGTTCTTGATACATCTACTACAAGAATAATAGACTCTAATTTTTTTGTCCACGAAAATAAAGTAATGGGTTTTCTTGGTACTCGAATTTCAAGTTCAAGATTATTCTGCTACACGAATAATGGATTACGGTTTTTTGCTCTTCAAATGTCGAGTATCGGATCTTTTACAAATCGAAATTAAATTACTAGACTTCTTGGCTACTCGAATATAAAGTTATACATTATTCTACTACCCGAATAATAGATTCCCTATTTTTTGGGTTCTGAAAATTAAAGTACTTGATTTTTTCAACTTGTATTCAAAGTTCTGGATTGTTCTTCTTCACGAATAAGAAATTTCCAATTTTCTTGTCTTGGTCGGATGAGAACCGCGTAGAAGTATCTTGAGGATGCAATTAAAAACGTATTTGAATTGGTAAAGAATATTACAAGTTTCCGGATAGAGCCCGATAGACCCGTTCCAGGACCCTCCTTTCACCCACCGCCCAAAGTGGAAGGCTCCTTAGGGGGAAATCCACTGGAAGCGGTGCGAAACAATGAGGGTGGCGACAATTCTATCGCCACGATAGAAGAGTTTGCCTTACAATAGCTGATACAGGAATTTCCATGATGCAGATTTAATTGCAACACAGCAAAGGTGCCTCAGCGGTTTTAGCCAGACGCATGTCAGTGATGCAGACAGGACTTGCCCTAACCCAAGAACCCCTGTTATACAGGAAAAGGATTAGCGACTTGTCAGTGTATGGCACCATTTATAAGGGATCACTCGAAAAAACGCTAAGGACATGCATGGCTGTCAAGGGTATGGATGCGATTTTGATACCTAAGATCTACTCCAGGTATCTCACTGCTATTAAGGTGAGGTTAAGGAGAGGTGGCGGAGAAAGACTAGAGGTTGTAATTGCCTCGGCTTATGTCCCTGAACCGTTCGTGAGCCTTGCTGGAGCTAGTATGACGTTGGGATGTGCGTGCTATCAGCCTTACATCTTTCCTACTAAAAACAGTTAAACGACTTGTGAATAGATATATCCCTGGACACAGTGGCATCAAGGGCAATGAGGTAACGGGCAGGCTAGCAAAACTAGCAGCAAGAGAAATTTCGACTGGACCTAAGCCAGTTGTAGGCATTTCCTTTAGGTTAGTCACTAAAGAAATGGACAGTTAGCTGACTGAGGAATATCACAATGAGTAGGGATTGGCTTCTATTTGCAGACCAGCCAAAGCTCTATCCGGCTCTAAGCTAAACTCTAACCGGGTGAAGTAAATACTTAAGTTCGGACGAAACGCAGTCAAAGTCCTAAAAGAAATATTTAAAGAAAACGGAAACCTCGTGTATCACAGACATAATATAGGGCTTCCGGTAAACCGCCTCTATCGTCTGTGCGGAAGGAATGATGAAACAGTTACTAACATCCTTTGTAACTGGCCCGCAATTTCGAGGAAACGTCTAACACTCACGGACGGTAACAGCATCAATGAGTCAGAAATATCGGCCAATAGCGTGGCTGTGGTTTTCTTTCTATAGAGAGGGCTTTGGGGTCACTCTTAGACTCACGAGGTACAAAACAGGCTTTGCCCAATATATAAAATTAGGCACAGTGCTTTTAGCAGCTTCATACATCATCGCAAGAGCTTCCAAAAAAATAATCATCTCATCTCATAAGTCATTCGAGTTGGCGCGTGGGCCTGATTGGTGTGCGGGTTTACCCGAGAAAGGATTTGCGAAAAATAATAATAATAAACAATAGATCCTCGGTGGATTTAGAGCCTCAGTGGATCAGTTGGTTAGGCTCTCAGACATCAGGTTCGAGTTCCGCGGTTCAATCCCTGAGCCAGTTCCTCTGGAAATTTTTCTATGCGCCTTTACCGAGGTGGTCCGTCATTGATGGCGTAAAAACTAGGCTTTGCCAATATTTCAAGGCACACTGCCCTCGTCAGATAACTTAATTGAATTAAAAATGCATTGGAGCTACTAACTTTATTACATTATTTGTTTAAATATTATTGATCTTAAAATAAATAAACAGATTGGAGCTTAAAGATAATTATAGAGAGTAAATTCTGGGGTTTCACCCCGCAGTCGAAGCAAAACCTGAATTATTTGTTATTAAAAATTTATTTTGAATAACTTTTTCCGCAGGGAGCATATTTGTGCTTTTCTGACAAACCTTCCTGCTCAACTTTTTTTCTAGTTAAGATTTTCTTGACTGACCATGAGCTAAGAGTATAAAGAACATTATGTTAAAAATGACTGTTTTACACAACATTAATGTTTGCAGAATAAAAATTAATCTTTTCAGTTATAAGTTTTTTTTGGTTCAAGCTGTTAAAATTGAACTTCTTACCCTAACCTTATTAATTTTATTTCTAAGAATTTATGTACGCTAATATCTTTGTGAAAACTGTGCTTATCTTCCTTGTTTTAAAAGCAAAACTGTGTTGTTGAAACATCTATGTTAGGAATTCAAACGAGTTTGCTTTAAATAAAGAAATTCAAAATTACTTTAATTTGAAATTGTTTTATTCCACTTAAAAAGGATTCTATGTTAAAAATGTTACACGGTTAATGTATAGGTCTTTGAATATTAATAGTCAGGGAAAGTAAGAAATTAGCCAGGAAAAAAAGCAAAAAGGTAAGGAATTTTATTAATAAAGCGCAACCCTAATGTACTTTTGAAATTGAAATTCAGATCTTTTCTCTACCCGGTTATAGAATACGACGCCTCGATCAACATTTACACGCTATCTAAAATCATCGGCGAAAGTCCTCTACAATTATTGTTTCAAAAGTCCTTGAGATTGGTCGATTATTGCCTGAAGGACATTCCTCGATTTCTTCAGTGGTCATATCTTTAACCTCGCCGCTGTACATGTTTATTTTTGCTCGCTTTTCAGGGACTCTTTCCTTTTTATATATTGCACGAAGGATTGTATTATTTCTGTCAATTATTGCAAAGACTTCACCATTAGACGTTGATAAAACAGTTTGTCTTCCGGTTGGAATAGGCTTAAGGTGATTATATATTTCTCTCAGATAAATGTTTGCTTCTCGAGGAAATGTGTATCCTCGAATTTCGAATCTTCGGTTCGGATTAATTTTGGAAATAAGCCGAACAGATCTAAGTTGTTCAATGGTATGACCACCTAAACGGAAAAAAGAACGTTTCCGAGGAGGAGACCTGGACCTGACACGAATAGAAGACCGGGCAGAAAGAGGAGACCTGACTGTAGAACCGGTGACCGAAGAACCCGGTATGGCAAGAGAAAGTGTCAAGTCAAGAGAAGGTCGGTTGCGAGCAACATTTGGAGGAGAGTCGCTACTGGCTGAACGCTTGGATTGTGAGCTCAACTCTGCAACAAGAAACAAAGCTTCAGTTTCCCTTGTGTGTTATCTTCCGGCGAATTTCGGAATAAAAAGGGACCTTTTAAAAACTACTTCACAGCGAGTTCATTAGTTTGAAATAGGAAGCCTACAAATTTTTTTGATTCAGAATTCATTCCTTTGGGTAAATAATGCACCGATTTGGTTGAAGATTTAGCATTTCAGTTAAACATTTTTTTTATTGTTTGAAACAAATTTGATTTCTGTTAAAGTTCTCACTATGTTCTTTCAGCTTTAAATTTTAGAAAAACTCATAAAAGGTTTAAATATAAATAGCGTTTGGGATGGAATAACGATTGGAACGGACAAATACTCATCTGCGTATGACGTAAAAAATGTACCTAAAATGACAGATATATTATTTTATTATATTTACCAATGGAATTGAGGATGGCCTCCAAGTACAAGACGAGAGAGGAAACAATTTTTATCTTTTTTAATACGCGGAAAAGACAGTAATTGATGTATTGTAAAGAATTTGATTAAAAATTTAAGGGATGAATATTCCAATTAATTATAAGATTCCATAGTGTATCGTATGGTCTTTATCTTATAGATAAAAAGTTTAAACCTTTTTCTGCTTGGATAGTTACCAATAATTATGTTGACTTTCAAACAAAAAATGTAATTAAGGACCTCCTTCTAGCTGATATCACAGTTTATATAATATTTATGCTGCAAAGAAAACCCTCGTTTAAATGAAAACTTTATATGTGATCTATAACAGAGAAGTCATATATGGTAAAAAGTAAAATTTTCAAACTCAAAAATCATCATTCAATTCAAAAATTAAAAAAAAACTTTTTTTGAGAGAGATTATCTATTAGTTTTGGACCTTTTCGTTTTAGAACGTTTTTAACGGGGAAAATTGTATCGGAAAACAACCTTTTTATGAGCCTCTTTCAATTATAAATCTTTAAGTACAAAACATAAAAGAAGAACTAAAAGAGGCAAAAAAAGACTTGATATCGCGAAAAGATCTGAAGATAAGTATAAAATTATCTTCGCAAAGTTTGAAAAATTGAGAAAACAAAACATAAAAATGTTCAGATACGGTAAAGGGCTATCGAACGCTCACTTTTCTAGGAGCTCTACAGTCCCACAAAATAGTGGATTTGAATAAAATATCTTACATTAATCGTAGGGTTCCACGAGTAGGTAGAAGTTTAACTTCTTGGTTCAAAGTTGAACTAATATGTTAACAATTCAAATTATATGTAAATTCAGTAAGGCAACGGCAATCAGTCCTGCCCTTATTGACGAGTCGAGTAAGTCAATCCGGGACAACATTTTTTTTTATTGCCAAAAAATATTAATTACAAATGAATTAAAGAAAAAAAAGTTATTAATCCTAATGCCAATTAAAAAATGTTCTTTGCAAATATGATAATTAGGCCAATTGAAAATGATATCTTTTGAAAGGGGCAACAACTTCCATAACCATCCCAGTAATGTCGCTCAGAGCCTTAGAGCAAGTGGTCCTTCAGGTACAACACTCCATTGTTACGGAAGAGGTTCCAAGAACTGGCAGTGGTTTTTCCCTTCCGCTGGAGCAACAGTACGACCAAAGGGCGGAGTGGCTGAAGTGAAGTTCGCCGCCTTCGTCACTCGCGACAGGATGGAGCAAGAATCTTACCTTTTCTAGCGCAGTAACATAAATGCCGTGCTTCTTGAAAAGAGACAGGGAGAGAGAATCAGCTGAGTATCACTCTGTCCTTCTCTACCATATGGACTTATAGGCTGATTGGTCAAATGGGCCAAAGAAAAACAGACAGACCTTCCAGGAAGCTCTACGTTGCGTGGCCACCTGTCACTCTCGTTCTTTACTTAATTGTGCGAAGTCTCAAAAACCTTTTGTCGTGCGACAGCTTGTTGGAAGTGTTCAAAAATAAAATGGATTGTTCACAATTTGGATAAAGAAACTAGATTATTCGTAATTTGCACAAAAGAAATAGATAGTTAACAAAAATATATGCAATCGAGCCTAAAATAAATTTTAAAACGGCATATAATTTTAAGTGTTAAAAATCAAGGTGCGGATCTTTTTTAATTTTGGCAACTTATGTGGTTGACATTTTAAGGAAAGACTTGGAAGCTTCTACACAATTTAAAATCTCGCCGAAGTGATTGGCCCCAATAAGTTGTATCTGTGCGGCTTCCAATTTTTTTTGAAAAACAAGTTCTTTTTCTTGTCATGCAAAAGACTTCAATTTTCGATGGAAAATTTGTCGCGTCTGATTTGTTTCAACATGGACGCCATGAATACTTTCGGTAGTCAAAATTTTGATTGTAGCATGTAAATGAAATTTTGGAGTTGAAAGGTTCGCTGCCTGACTTATATTAAATATATCTCGAGTACTCGGAGAAGAAATAAGGATGGTAAATTTGAGTAAAAAGAATAAGTTTATTTGATCTCTTTTTACAGTTGTTTTCTACATAAATGTGTCGCAACGCGCCTAAGTTCAAGTCCTCTTTGTGGGATTCTTTTATTCGGAAATTCTATGTCCGTATTTTTAGATCCTCGGTTTTACTAAGAGCCGGTACTCTTCACATATAATTCGCAAGTATTTCTATCTAACAGTCGTCGGTTTGAATAAGAGCCGTTACTCTTTACATTTGAGCGCGAAAAGTCTAAGTATCGAAGATCGGATCACTGGAGATACTTTATACTTTGCAGATAGTTTCACTGAGCTTAACTTGGTTAGTGGAAATACAATTCCCACGCCCGTTCTCGACTTCAGTGTTGCTATTCTTTGAGGAAGCTAAATGAAGCTGGAGCCAAGCTCGACAGACTTCTCTTTCGTTTCCTCTAGCGAAAGTACCAGTGTGAAACCAGTTCACTCTCGCTCGCCAGCGAGCCGCCCAATGCTAAACCAGGCTCAGCATCCCCTTTTTAGAGGGGATTCCCTGTTCACGCCCCCGCGCCTCGCGGAAAAGTGTAGGCGTGAGGTTCGCGACTGCGCTCTGCTTCGCGCCTAGATATTGGGCCTGATCTTCGCATGGGTATTAGGGGTTGTTTGTCGTAAGTTGTTGGACAGTTACCTTACAGAGTCGACAATGTATCGTCAAATGATAAGATTGGGGAATACTTAGTTTTTTAAATTCCGACTTAAATACAATCTCTGTAAATCATTCTGATTTTAATAACGTTTAATAAAGATCCACTCTCTTCGTTAATCTCGAAATGTGGTCTTGAGAATTATTTCTGTTTGGCGAACCCCTCCTCCCTGTCTTGTATTACAGTCTTAATTACGTAGAGATGTAGGTAGGATTATTTTAGAATACGTCATTTGCTAGACGATCATAAGGATTTGAATTTTGGCATTTAGGTTTATTCAAACTAGTCGACATGAATCCTCTGTCCTTCACATACCATAACGAAACCATACTCTGGATATAATTCAGAGGCCAAATTACGTTCTCATAATTTCCTACACTCCGAATTAAACGTAGGAAACTTCTTACCTTGCGAATGACGTGACAGACCACATCTGCCACGTTCCGGCTGCCCAAAGCATATCTTCCTTATTTGCTGGCTTGTCATCTTTGTACTCCGATCTACTGGGTTTTGGTCGATTTGCATTAACTATAGCCACCGGAAAATCTTTTCTATCGTTTTGAATGGCTTTACTGCCTTTCGCCTGGATCTTCGCTTGTGGAGCAAAGTTAATTGCTTACGCAATCCTTAAATCAGGTTTAAATTGTAGGCGCTCCCAAACATTCCTGTTTAACACACCGATCACCATTCGATCACGAATCAGACCTTTAAATTTTCATACTCACATTTCTCAGCATGAGAATTACCTTTTTTTCTGGCACAAACTAATTATTAAACCTTTGTTTCACAATATCGTAATTATCCTGTGGATTTTCTTCGCCGCAAGAAAACCATTTTTTTCCAGCGGTATCCTGGCGAGAACATTCTGTGCTTCTTCTCCCATTGAATAACATAAAAAGTTGCTTGTCTCTCATGACGTGTCCAAACATTCGAAACAAACGACGAAATAGTTTTAGGTATTTGAGATTTTACTGTCGACCATCAGACTCTTCGCCTGGTACTGCCCAAAACACCGAAACGTTTTTATCTCTGGGAACAACTTTCTCACGATTCTTAGACATAAAATACTATTACATAGCTTGTTACAAGCAAACAGCAAAGTCTTTGTTCCACCTCACATGTCAGGATTTTCTTCCTCCAAAACTAATGCAATATACATAACTAGTGGTATAGCTAAATTAAAGTGGCACGTGCGCCTTCCCCGGTCCGTCATGATCTGTCTCCACAATTATTTGAGTCAGTATATAAACTTGATTCGTTTCATTAATAAAAATGTAATCGCGGGCTCTTTGTAAGCAAAGCCGCTTATTTCTAACGAAGACGCCTCTAGCATCCATCACTTCTTTACTTCAGAAACCCAAGAAGATCCTCCTGAATTATGGATAATAATATAAAGAAACGAATTTAGATCCCACAATATTTTTATTATCAGCGGTACCTTCATATAGTGAATAATGCAACCTACATCGGGTGACAATTAATTAAACATACTAATATATGTAAAATAACTAATTTAATATCATTAATTATTAATTAATTATTTAATATAAATTCATTATTCAGTATCAATACTAAAAAGGTGGCCCCTTCATTACCAATTACTTGTGATCGGGGAAGTTTATTGACAATTATTATTTTTAAATTCTCTGTTGTCATCTCTCTAATCTTGCCGCTATTCATATTTATTTTAGCCGGTTTTTCAGGGCCTCCTTCTTTTATGTATATTCCAAGAAGAATAGTATTATTTTTATCAAATATTGCAAACACTTCACCATTGGACTTTGTGAATGCAATTTGTCTTCTAGGTGGCATAGGCTTAAGGTTATCATTTATCTCTTTCACATAAATTTTTGTATCGCGAGGAAAAGTGTTTTTCTTTTCGATTTTCGAGTCTCCGGTTTAGATTCTTTAGAGAAATAAGCCGAGCAAATCTAAGTTGTTCACTTGTAAGTTCACGTAGGCGGAAAGTAGAAGAGAAGAATCCGCACGAGGAGATGACTTGACTGGAGAAACCAAATTATGTATGGCAAGAGAAAGAATCATATCAACAGAAAGTTTGCCACGAGGACATGTTTCTTAATGATTTGCCTCACATTTTCAAATAACTCTTTTTCCCCTGCTTTAAAAAACCTTCTTCTTTATTTTTTTTTGCTTTAATGCAAACTGAATAATAGAAAACTCTTTCTTTTTCTGGTCAAAAATTAATTTTTTTAACTAAAAGCTTAACTGCCTTATTATTGTTCGAAAACTGATCATTTTTAGTTTGAACTTGAAGAAACTTGAAAAAATGTTGTATTGTTTGGTAGAAAATTATTCATTTTGATTGAAGATAAAACTGCCTATTTCAAAGTTGAATTACCTAGTTGCAAAATTTATTTTGTCTTCGTATTTTTATTTTGTAAATTGATTTCTTCTTATAGAACTCGGCGCAGAGAGAGATAGAGAGAGAGAGAGAGAGAGAGTTAACTTCACGGTGGCGCTCATCCGCTCTCTGACTATTAACCTCCTTATAACGCCATTAATTAAGCATATTCTTTCAGAGAATATTCAGTTTTAGTCTAAAAGATCGATTTTCTGCTCAAGTTTTGTCTAAGTAGTAATATCTTTAAACCTTTTTATTTCTTTGGTAAAAATTCTTCTAGACTAAGATTGTCCAATTCCCTCCTCAAAAAAACCAATAAGATATCTATAAATCATTTACCCGCAAATCATATTACTAAAGTATTATATCACCCTTATTAGTACCATATGTGCTCGGGCACAAATGGTACCACTCCCATACCCCGGGCAAACTCAAATAAGGTTTAACTGAAAATAGTAATTGGGGTGGAACGATGATTAAAGCAAAAAAAAAATGATTTGCGTATAGCTTAACAAATGTACCTAAAATCATAGATATATTATTTTATTATATTTACCAATAGAGTTAAGAATGACCGCCAAGCACAATACGAGATAAGAAACAATTTTCATAATTTCTATTGAGCGGAAAAGACAACAGTTAATGTGGTATGAAGAATTTGATTGGAAATTTAACTACTGAATCTTTTGGCTCTTCATTGGAATAAAAAGTTTATCGTATATTCGTTATCTCATAAATGATAAGTCTCAACCTTGCTCTGCTCAGATATTTACATTTCGCTAAATGAAGTGACAAGGAAACAATGTGAAACTTAAATTTGTTAAAACAAATATAATTATGTATGTAATGTTTTACGCTGAAGAGAAAACTCTCGTTTAAATTGAAAATTTATACATATATCTATTTAATTAATGTTTTTTAATTCCCGGACATTTTCTGATTTTCTTCCAGTAAATTGTTCAAAAGAATATCAAACGGATTTCAAAGATTTCTAAACATTTAAAAAGTTTTCAAAGATTTGTAATTTAGAAAAGGGAATTTCGCAAACAAAATTATAACTCTGTATTTTCGAAGTTAGAATTATGTTATAAATTTTGTATCCTATATCAAAAATTAATTGTATAAAGTAAAAATTATAATCTTGTCAAAAATTCAAACCTTTAAAAAACCGGTTAATGACTGGGAATTTTTTTCTTCTATTTTAGACATAGCAACAGCATCTACTCGATTGCTTAAACAAAAAGCATCCAGCTAGGCATGAGATAAAAAAACAAGTAATTTCAACAAAAAATGGAATAATACAATTTTCATTTTAAAAAAATTTCAACAAAAAAAAACAAAGAAAAAACGTATTTTTCACAAAATAGTTAAATTTTCAGTAAAAGAAATACATTCTAAACTGAAATGATGAATCTAGAACGACAGTAGTTTGTAGTATATTAGTTTGTAGTATATTAGTTAGTAGTATATTGTATACAGTATGCGTGATCGCCAATTCGGTTTGAGAGTTTCGAGCACGTAGTTCGAGTCGTTCCAATACAAACGTTTTATTTATTAATTAAGTGTGATTCAATAGTTTGGAAGATAAATAATGTAAGCATTTATCAATTTTGTATTTTATGTTGTATACTATGGATAATTATATACAAATTTCTAAAGAAATATTGCCAATGCAATAAGTACATAACCTCATAGGTAACCTTCAAATTTTTATACACATCACAGTTTTTTTCTACGTTAAAAAAAAGATTGTAGATAATAATACATAGCACAAATATAATAGATGGAGATCAACGTTGGCTTTTCGTCCTTCGATAAAAGTTTTGAGGAAGATTTAGCAGCATTGCTGATCCTAAGGCGGAGAAGAAAAAGGCGTGCTGAAAGAAGATTTAGAGCTCATCCTCTTTGGAAACGACGAAAAGAAGCGGGTATAGAATATAAATTTTGCAATATTATGACATTATGACAGTTGTCCAGTACGAAACCCTTCTTCAAAAGGTCGGTCCCAAGTTGATCAGTGCTAATACAAGAGAAGACATTATCACTCCGTCACAGGAATTGATGATCACATTAAGGTATTATTTATTCCATACTCTATTATCTGATAAATGACAGCTAATTAAATTTTTAATCATATTGATTAAAATATTTATTTCTTATAATTGTATAGGTAGCTTGCTACTGGAGAGACTTTCATGTCTCCGCAGGAGCAGTTTCGTATTGGTGTGTCGACAATTCACCTTGTTATACCCAAATTTTTAAAAGCAATTTGGCATACACTGCAACCAATCGTGCTAAAAATGCCAGAATCTCCTGATAAGTGAAAAAAAATCATCAACGATTTTAATGAAAACTGGCTATTTCCTCATTGTTGGGGAGCAATGGATGGAAAGCAAGTTATCATGGAGGTAATGTTTAATTGATGTTCAATAATAATACTAATTTTGAATTTTTAAAAACGTTTAAAAAACAATCCTTTTGTTGTTCATTCAGATAATCATTTATTTTAGTTCAAGGATATCTTTCAGCCGATATGGTGGCGATTTCACGCCGTATGTTGGCTTTCAATTGAGATAGAGTCTTTGGCTTGTTGGCATATACATTCGACTTCCAATAACACCACAAATGAAATTCTGGTAAAGTTAAAAAGCAGACATAAAGTGTGAAATCGGCGCCATACCGGCCGAAACATTGGCCAACGTGATGTAAATCGTCGAAAAAAGAGCACATTTGACCGTGATGGGCAAGGGTGCTATTTGCGCGATATCAATCAAAAGTAGTTGGACAAAATCTTCTTAAAGTAAAATAAATAATTATGTAAATGAACAACAAAACCGAAGGTTTTTTTTATAAGCAAATGACTCCACTTTAAATGGCCAAACCTATACTTTTAGTCGGAAAACGGCTGTAAGATAACAAAGTATATCTTTTTTATACGTCTTTTTACACGACTTTTTACAAAGAGGTTACTGTCAATACTTATGCTAATATACAAAAGATTGATAATATATTAAAAGTATTGACTCTTTTTTTAAATCTTTAAATAAAATTAAAATGTTCTTGAACACTTACACTAATGAGGGCCATATAGAAAATAAGTGATAAATT